>JBBYHH010050505.1:0-15929 GCA_038382905.1 Daphne laureola
ACTAGCCATTAACTAGCCTAATATGCATGAAGATAAACTGCAATGCATATTAAGAAAGTTAAACCCCTTACCTAATTGTCGACAATAAATATCCCCGTCGTTCCCGAGCAACCAATTTTCAGCACGGTCTTTCTCTAGACAATTACCAAACTTTGTAAGGTTTTATACTTAGTAAATTTCTACCTTACACAAATATACCACATGTTGACTAAAGTCAAACGTTTGACCATATTGATCAATTTAGGCTTAAAAGTGGTTAAACAACTCGTAATTTCACCAAATTATCACTTAAGCTCCAATTAATCATTATTTATGATTAATTACCTGCAAGTTCTTATACTTTATCCAAATTTCTAATTTGACCCAAAATTACTTATAGTAATCAAATTCACCCAAATATCATATTTAACCTTCAAATGAGCTTAACTTTATTTATTTGTCACTAATTACCAATTTACACTTAAACTTTTCTAAAATTTCCATTTTGGTTCCTAACTTATAAAAAGTGGTAAAACTTCCTATAATTACCAGATTAGCTCATTTTCTCTCAAATTCTTCATTTAATTCCAAAACTCTAACTTTTAACACTTTGTCATTTTCGACCAACTTTCCAAATTTTTGCCAAAAATGTTTTTCTTCTACAAACTTTTACCAACATCCTTAAATGTTGTTAATATACTAATTTCATCTTAAAATTAAAATTTCACCACCAACTTCTTCATCAACCATGCCTCTATACTTTCGGCCTAAGCTAAAATTTTCACCCCAAAACTTTTCTTCAATTTCTACTTCAATAATCATGCTTTATATTATCAAACATCAACAACCAACATGATTTTCACCAAAAATCATCAACATAAATTAACATCAACTTTCGGCCTCCAACAAACTTTTCACCAACATATTTTCTTCAATTCCTAACTTCACAACCTTTCATAAAACACCTTTTTAACAACATTCTTCAACAAAAATACATTCTTTCTCCCACTTAGGGTTTCAGCCTCAACACCAACTTACCCTTCAAATTTATTTTTCAAACTTAAACCATAGTTTTAGGATTCCTTAAACATCACTAAAACATCTTCACAAGAATTTTTCTCAAGAAAAATTCACATAAAATATTAACTCAAAGTTTTGGCCCTCACAAGAAAACCATGTTCCGAAATGATTTTCAACTTGTTCCAAGTATTAAACTTGTTCCAAATCCACCCAAGAATAAGGATCAAGCATCATAATAAATTTACAACATGCTTTGAACTTTATACTAGCTTCATAAATTCCATAAAATCATTAAATCTTCAAGGAATCATGTAGTAAATCTTTATACTACTCCATAACAACCATAAATTCATGCTTATCTCAACCAAATTCCAAGAAATGGTTGTGAACATTTTCCATAATTTCTCCTTTTGAATTCGGCTTCAAGAGAAAAATATGAGAGATGAGCTAACCATTTTCCATACTTTGTTTCACCTTGAAACATCCATTTAAATGAGCTCACCTAGAGTTTTTTCTCTTCAAGAATTCTTGAACAACTTTGCCCAAAACTTCACTAAAATTTCAGCCCTAAAGAGAAGTGGAAGAGATAATTATTTCCAAGCTTCCAAACTTGATGAAACTTTGATACACTCATGAAAATGAGCTTATCTATAAGTCTCTTTGAAGCTTGGAAATGGTTGGGTGGTTCTTTGTCAAGAACAAAGCTTAAACACCTTGAAAACTCTTGCTGGAACCGTCAGCTTGTAGGGTGATTTTGGGTATCTTCTTGGTCTCCTTTGCTCCTGACTCCTTCTACAAAATTGTAGCTAAGATGTTGATGAAGATAGTTGTTGCAGGAATAAAGAGGAGATGAAGGTTGTAACCCAACTAAAAATGGAGTTGAAGCTCCGATTTTCTAGAGATGGTAGAAAGAGAGAGAGAGTTGTGTTTTGGTAAATGAAAAGAAAGTGATATGGTAGAGGTTTTGAGATGGGGTTGGATAAGGGAGCTGGCCGGTTTCTACAAGTGAGTGAGGTAGAGATAAGGTTGGTCAAAGAATGATGGAATATGGATATAATCCATATTAATCCATATTCCTACTCCAAATACCATCATTTCATTTACTTCCTCACTCCACCCTTCATCATACCAATTTTTCTACCTACCATGTGCCAATAAACATGTCAAATTCGGTTGCTCATGGGAAAGGTCCGAAATGCCCTTTCCCGTCCACTTTTCTGAAATGACCATTTTGCCATTCGGGGCCAAATTTTGTCAAAATCGTCCGGGACTCTTATAACATTATAAAATGCTTAAATCTCATGGAATTGAGCTCAAAATAATTCTTGGGATACGAGAATCATTAGAAAACGTGTTCCTGCACGTTTAAAATCGAGTCCCGGAAATAGTGAAATTTGACCTCCGGGCAATTTTTCTCGGAAAATCACTATTCATCCATTGGTGACTGTAACAGATTCAATTGAAAGTTTAAGTTCCGGAATGGTTGTTCGTTTTATACTTTTATTGGCGCAATTTCTTGTATTTGTTCTTCACTAGCACCATGTTGGGAGTGGGTGTAAGTTTTGCTTTTCTTCACTCCTTCAAGGCCGTCTGCAATGTGCAACAAATTTCTATTATGTTTATCAAGTTGTTTTTTGTTTTCCCTTGCAGGCTTGAATGCTGACTGCTTACATTATTAAAGGGTAATACATTGGAAGGTTAGCTTGCATTTTGTTTTTTGTGCTTATAACTAGCAAGTTGCAACTGTCAGATAAGTAACATACACAGACTTGATAACTGAGTACAAGTACTGATTAACTGGAGAATAAGCAACTTACACAGACTTCTTCATTAGACACATGTATTTTTTGACAGGTTTATTGCAACTTTTGAAACGTGCTAAGAAAGAGTGCATCTTCTAGACAATAGTTAAAGTATTTTTTCGCCTCTCAACTGGAAATGACATGATAATATTTTGATAGTTTGGTCACAATTATATTCAGGAGGACTCTCGGGAAATGTCATGGTTAGACTATAGCTTATTCTAAGATTTCCAGGACATTCATTAATAGAGTCAATCACATTGATCATGGCTAATTTTGCTTTATAGTCTATCATACTAGTAGGGCATCAGTACTCTGTTATGCAGCTTAACGACTGATTTTTTTTTTTAATAGTTTGTTTAGGATCAACTTCCATTATTGATCACGGAATGAAGACAATGGATGACACTGATCAAGCCATTGAAATTTCGAAGCAGGAAAAATGCTTCAGTTATCTTTTTGGAGAAGCTTTATGTAGGTTAGTTATGTATTCAGATCGTAAAATTGGTTTCGTACTTAAACTATTTGTTCCTTGATATGATATGTCCAGTTCTTGAACATGCTGCCTGTATGTGTAGTGATCTCTATTACACTATATTTGCAGCTAAGGGAGTCTTTGCTGGAAATAATTGCAATAAAGAAGAAAGAGAACTCAAGAAACTCTTAAAGAAGGATGTGAGCTAGAAGTAAAGGTAATTAAGCTTGCATTATAGTATTTAGTTATTAAAGTTAGCACCGATGCTTGGATAAAGCATGATAGTTGCTCTCTGTGTATGTGTGTGTTCTGTATTGCCATGTAGCATCATTTAACATGGTCTACGACTCTACATATAGGTGTGTATATCTTCTTCTTTTTCTTTCTTTTTTTCTTTTTGCAGAGTGAAGTCAAGAGGAGATCAGGAAGAAAAGGGAATGAACTTGAAGATCACAGTTTTTTTTTTTTTTTTTTTTGATTAAAGAAGATCATTGTTTCAAATGTTTATTTATACACGAAAGGGGTGGCAGAAATTCGTTTGTGAAAGAAGGCTTTATATTTTGGTTGAGTTTTGTCGAGATCTTTAGCTTTTTATTTGTATCATACATTTATTATTGTATTTAGATGTTAACTATTAATATAATGTGTATTTGATGTCAGTAGTAATTTGTGAAGCTAAAAAGGAAAAAGACAGAAAAATTGTCCCAAAGTAAGTAATAACAATAATAACAATTGTTTTTTCTAAAAACAAAAGAAGTATCGGTAACCATCAATGTGGAGCATGTTTCCTATGCACAATTAATGGAAACAATTGCATTGGTGTAGAATGCTCTTATGATTTTCAATTGCAAAGGAGACGGATTTATTCGTCTCCAAATGATGCACATAGAGCATTTCGAATCTATAAGTTGGGGACACGTCTTTTTGTTACTAACTTCTACAAGAAGGCAACACATTTAATTGTCTCTCATTTGTCTCAGTAAACTTTTGGCAACACCAGTATAGGGGACAATTAAACTATTTGTCTCCAAAACTTTTGGGGACATTTAAATAATCTATAGAGACAAATGTTTTTGTCTTTGTATCTAGTCTGTGTTGTAGTGAGTTTTTTCTCCTTGCTTCTGACTTTGCGTAGTTGTCATTTTCTATCCTCTCCTTCCTTTGTGGTCACCGTTTCTGATTACCAATGGCAGTTGTAGTTCGTTCTTTTAATCTAAATGTAGATCCGGTTGAATTTTGACGTGTGCAGGTTTATGTGTGTTTTGTGTTTGTGTTTTTTTGTGCTTTGATTTACGATTTTAATTCTAGTTTAGTTCTGATTTGGTTCCTTTGTAGTTTATGCTTCGAGTGATTTTGGTGGCTGCAGTGTTGGAAGCTTCTTCTGGAATGTTTCGTGGAGTTGTTGATAAATTCGCTCGGAGTAATTCGTGTGTTTTGTTCGATGTTATTGACTCCACAAAGATTTCTTCATTTGTTTCTGATATGGTTGGTGGTCCTACCTAATTGAACCCTCCTTTATGAGGGTCGTATCCGTCATAGAACCCTCCTATTTTATACGATATTTATGAGGGATACGGCTGTCATATTGGCAACACGTGGCGAGTTCGGTTCTTTCTTATCATGACGGTTTTATAAAGGCTACCACCGTCATAAGTAAATAATTTTAATTAAACCATCAATTTTTATTATTATTGATCTATTGATTTAAAAATGGTGATTTAAATTAAAATTCGTATCAAAATTAATAATAATTGAAAATTACTAATTTAAATGCAATAAAAATATAATGTATCCAATATTTATAATTTAAATTTTCAACTACGATAATTTGCAGACAAATAGACAAATTCTTTTTTAATCATCCTCATTCTGATCATCGACGATGAACCGCCTATATCGTTAGCATCATCATCGCCTCGTTCATCGTCACGAACCCTAGCCGCACCCTCACAAGATCTCGAGCCATCAGGCTGGTAGGGGTCAAAAAATGAGATGGTTGTGAGGACTGTCCATATGCACCATGGAAAAGTGATAGTTGTTGCAACCGCATGCCTTCATCCTCCACAGCTCATATACTCTGAAAATATTCTCTCAACTGAGAAGATCGGTGGAGGTAATTCCCGCTATCTGCCGATCCTAGCCCGAGCCCGATATCGAGATGAGTCTCAGACTGTGACTGCAACGAAGGCTGGGGCATATACGGAGGCTGTTGAGTCGCCGTAGGAGTAAAAAGTAGATGGATTTGAGGCTAAGACTGAGGTGTAGTAAAAGTAAGGAAGAAGAACAATGATGGAGGAGTAAAAGGCGGTTGGACCAGAGGCTGAGACACCAACGACGTCACATATGATGAGGAGGCGGTGAGCGTCCGTGGAACATCCTCGGAGCGAATAACTCTGCTCGTCGCCATTAAGTTCCACATGTTGCTCAACGTGGCCTCCAACTAAGTGATGATTTGTCGATGCTCTAAGAGTTGTCGTTGCGTCTCAATGTCATGTTGTAAAAGGAATTAATTAATGAGAAATTACTTTAAACTCTTTAAAAAAATATACGAAATAGTCCTAAATTATTTTAATCAAGTACATGACATGGCGGTTGGAGGCCAGAATATCCCGGGACGCACAATCTGGGATGTCCCCGTGTAGGCTCCCCTATGACCTTGAAAATATCGATGTCGAATGAAGGTTGATCAACACCATGAAGGTACTTCTGGTCCATCAACTCGTCGTACTTCGCCTAATTACAATATAACATTGTGTTTAAAAATGTAACTATTAAATGTAATGAAAATTGAATTAGTTTTGATTGTAGAAAACCTTACCGCAAACTGGGCCAGAAGAGCACTGCGCGTCGTAACCTCATCGGAGGACTCATCCTCATCCTCATCCTCACAGGGGGCAGGTCAGTTTTTATGCCCCAGATCTTTGTGAAAGATCTCATATTAAGTCATAACCTGCCTCCGTCTATTTAATATAGAAAAACGTTAATCATTTATAAATCAATGGATTAAATAGATTAATTAATAATAGCATAACAAGTGTTCGCAAAGACTTGCCTTCGACTTCTGGCCTCGTGATGGTGCTCTAGTCGCACCACTTTCATCCTGGTTCGCTGCAAAACAATAATTAAAGGGAAAATGTCTCAAATTGCCATCAACGTTTAGTAATTTGACCCAAACTATCACTACTTTGAAAAACTGACTTATATTACCACCGTCGTTATAGTTTTCGGTCCCAATTCACCATCGCCGTTTCTTTTTACAAGCGTGACAAAAAAAATTGCTGGTGAAGTCTATTGCCACTGCCAGACCACTGCCAACCACCGCCGAAAAAATCTGAAACGAATAAATAAATACACCGAGTCATAGATCGGGGTCTAGGGTTGCCGGATCCCGGCCTAGGGCCGCCAGATCGTGGCCTAAGGCTAACAAGTCACAGTCCAAACTTGGCGAATCGCGAGCCTGGGCCTCGAATCGACGGTCCTAGGCTGGGATCCAGCGGTCCTAGGCCTCGATCTACAGCCTTAGAATGTGAATGCTGAGTTCCGGCATGTTGGAGGCGGCGGTCACCAGCGACGGCGGTGACCTGGCGGAGGCAAGTGCTAGTAGAGACGTCATGTGACAAAATTTTAACGTCGTCTACCAACATGATGGTAAAATGGGACCAATAAACCATTTCAGTGGCAAACTTGGACTATTAAACTAAAGAGGGTGGTTAAATAAGTTTTTTTTTTCAAAGTAGTGATAGTTTGGGTCCAATAGCCAAACGTTAATGGCAATATGAGACCTTTTCCCATAATTAAATCATCAGTTGATATAATTAAGCAAATATTGTAATCAACTTTATAAATTAATAATAACAAATTACCTTCTCGGTTCAGAGAGTTCTGAGCTGACACTCTCTACTCATCGTTCTCCCAATACTCAAGAAACTTATGCCAATTCTCCCGAGACATGTAATTTGGCCCCTGCGCTTTAAACCTCATGAATTTAGGGTTGTCCTTCCAAGGCAGGTTCTTCGTGTTCTTCTTCAAGTAGTATCAAATGTTCGATTATTTGGTGTTTTACTTAAGCCCAATGATCTCGTGGAAGTGTGAGATCATGTTAGTGTCATCGTTCACCATTGGAGGCCATCTGTATTTCTCAGCAAATCTATTGGCGTATCCGTCTTGCTCGGTCTTGGATAGCATGTCGTAAGTCGGTGGCCAAACTCGGTACCGCTCTTTCAAGATGCGAGCCATTTCCTTCGGCACCTTAGTCCTCTGTAGGTAAAGGCTATATGCAATATAACAATATAGTTAGAATAAAACAATTAGGAGTACCGAGTTAAAATTTAATAAAAAATGAAAATAACTTACTGTCCGGCCAAGATAAACTATCGGGTATCCTCGCCTGGCTGTGGGCCTGGTTACGGGCCTGGATGTGGGTCCACCTGTGGACCTAGCTATGGGCCCGTGTGTGTAGCAACGTGTGCTCTCAGCTGTGGAGCCGCCTGATGGACTAGCGGTGGGGTGCGTCCTCTACCGCGACCCCCTCGGCATGTCGCTGAGATAGTCCCTCTACTACGGGCTCTACCCGCGATAAAGATGGATGATCCCCACTACGACCAACACTATCACGATATCCACGGCTAGTCATATCTCAAAAACCAAAAAAAATGTTCAAATTATTCAAAAACTAGAAATTGAACCCTTAAGTTTCAATAGAAATACAATTAAATCCTAAATTATTGATGATCTATTATTGATGATCTACAATTAAGTACTAAACAGTTCAGAAAGTTCAAATATGTCAATATTTTTTCAAAAGTGCAATTCAAACAAAAAATATTTTTGAAAAACAGAAAATTTGAAAAACAAATTTTTTTATAGAGGGCAGTACCTCACGTTTCATTGCACAAATATGCCAGTAGCACTTACAATAGAGAACTAGAAGCCTTACAGAAAATGGCGAAACTGGCTCAAAACTGCTCATAAGAAAACTCTTATCCTCGTGCTTCACAGCAAAATCGAGGCATACAACCATCTAAGTAGTATCTAACCATGTATCCCAGTCAGAAAATATCCTCTAAATTTAGCGAATTCCTACTCTGAACAATCTGTATAGCTCTACCCTTCACCGCCTCACAATCCTTAAACTTGCCTCCAAACTTCCTAGCATTTCGTTCCTCCCAAATTACGTATACCACAACAAAAAACACACTATGCCTGATAGCCGCCTTCAATGACTTCCCCCGAACCACCCTACCATCCAATCACACGTCAAAGACTAGCAAAAGGGGTGATTGTAAAGTTTAACCAGCCTAAAGGTGTCCAACAACACCTTTCCTGCGAAACCACAGAGAAAGAACAAGTGATCTCACGTCTCCTCACCATTCTGACAAAGTATGCAACCTGTATAAATACCTTACTTCCATCTTGCGTCTCTTTCAGAGGTAGTTAAGACAACCCAAGCACAAAACCAAGCAATCAGAGAGGTCTTTGGAGTATGCGTGGCCCCCACACCACCTTTCTGTATTTCGCACTATCGAAATTCTCAATAGCTGCCATGTAGGCTTCTTTCAAGGGGAACTTAGGTCTCTCCAACAACTTCAATCGCAAAAACATCTCCTCAAACATGCCCCTACTCTTGAACACAGCTTTGAGATCAACAGAGCCAGCCTCAGGAACTGGCATAAAAAATAAATTCCATCAACTTTTAGAAAATAAAAAATATTTTAAAAAGCAGAAGAAAAAATCAGAAACAAAAGTGAAAATTAAAACAAAAAAAAAAGTATACTTTAAAATCTGGGAAACAAATTTTTAACAACAAAATTTTCATCAACTTTTAAAACACATACTCCCTCTGTCCCATAAAGATTACAACTTTTTTTTTGTTATTTTCACAGTATTTAATCTATGATTTATGTTTCTGAATTTATAGATATGTAAAGTTAAATAATCCATATGCTTCTCATAATTTGCAATTCAAACTTTCTAGATATACTTTTTTTAATTTTTTTTCAATATTTATCCTAGTAAAATTTTGAGTTAAACAGTGCAACTTGAAACACCAAAGTCAAACACCACAATCTTTATGGGACAGAAGGAGTAACATATTTTGAAAAAAAAAAAACAGATGTAAAATTTTAAACAAAAAAAACGTATACATCAAAATCTAGGAAACTAATTTTGAACAACAAAAAGTATAATTTTGAAGAGCATCTGGATCATTCATTTGGATAGCTGCTTCAGAACTAGATGCAGGTTGTTCATCGATGATTGGGACATCACATTCTGGTCCAATAAAATTACACGGCTTTGTTTTGAATATGGTCCACCACTGAGACAAATGACGACGATCAGAAGGGTACGAATGTAAATGATTTGTTGTGCCTGACTTGCAAGAATGAAATGATCTTCATAATCTTGTTGTGATCTATAGTCAACGTCAATAATCCCAGACTTTTCATACATACGGACACCGCTGCCTGGGTTAAACCATGTGCCCTTGACAACAATGATCGAATGTTCTGTATACCGAAGTTCAAGAATTTCATTGAGCTAACCATAAAAATCCATGTGGTCTTTAGTGTTTATGTCACCGAGGACACAAACGCCCCAGTTAGAAGTCCTCCGTTTTGTTTATGTTGTTGACTTTGTTGTCTTCAAACCACTTTGTTTTGATGATTACAAAACCTTAAGGACATATTTGCAAACTTTTGATAAACTTAGGTGCACTCAACAAGATTACTAATTCTTGTGTGATTAGACAAAAAACATTGGGAATAAAATGCAAAATATGCAAAAGTACAAGAATTCATGTGTTATGAAGAACACTTTGCATATTTCGGTTTGTAAGCATTTGGATCCAATTTCATGATTCATGTACATGTTTCTTAGCCACATTTGTAGGCAAATTGAAGGACTAATGCTGAAATATCATCCCTAGAAGACGGTCGATTTCTCCATTAGAATCAAGAAGAGATTGGATTGAAAAACTGCAATCTGATCATTTACGGAAAGAAATCAAGGAACGCTTGATGCAGCAGGCATCAATACGTTGATATAAAAATTTCTCGGAATTCAAGCTTCATGAATCACAAGCTTTAAGGCATTCATACAAGAAGAAAATCACTCCACTACTGAGCATCAACAATGAATGAAAGCATACAAGTTTGAAGCTCACAAGAGAAGCCAAGATGAATGAAGAAAAACCATCAAGTTGTTGAAGCTAGTCTTCATCGACGCGTTGATGGAATGAAGAACATAATCTGTCAAGATTTACAACGGCTAGAAATCTATTGACAACAGTCATAAAGCTCCAAAATGGAAACTGTTCATACCCAACAGTTATGAATTGATATTAGACGCTCCTACCCATTTGTGAAGCTATTGGAGCCTATAAAAGCCGAAGAAAATATGAAGACATGAGACACACTACAACAATACTACTCATCTCTATACATTTTATGAATACTCTTCATCTTCATCACTCACACAGAAAGAAACCCTCGAGCTATCACCCATAAAGCTGCAATCATCCTGAAGATCAACCTCCAGAAGCTTTGACTACATCAGAAGAGAGTTCATCATCAACAGAGAATTCTACTCTACTCTTTACATTCTTATTATGTATAAGAGGTTGTCTCTCTAGCTTATATTGATCAACATCATTAGTTGATGGTGGTAGACCAGTTCTACATCACTAATTAAGTGATACTTCCCAAGGAGGACGAAGGTTGATAGATTGCTATATCAACCCGTTGATCATAACGTTTCTATCATTCTTTCTAAGTACTATTTGTCAGGTAACCTTAGCGTAAAGTCATGTGTGTCGGGCAACCATTATATAAAGTCCTGTTAGTCAGGCATCTGAGAAAGTCTTGTTAGTCAAGCACCTTGTTAAGTCCTGTGAGTCGGACATTTGTGATGTAAAGTTCTGTTTGTCAGGCAGTCTTTGTTTAAGTGATGTGTGTCAGGCACCCTATATAAGTCATGTGTGTCAAGCCTCAGTTCTAGTGAAAAATCTCAAGTGTGACTTGAGTAGAGGACATAGGTAGTGTCGACGGAACCTCTATAAATCCATATGTCTCTCCTTCTTCTACTCACTTCTATTAGTGCACACCATCAACGCGTTGATATCTTGCTGGTGCAAGTATACTCAACTCTGATATTATCAACGTGTTGATCACAGGGTTTTGGTTGAAAAGTCAAAGGTTTTAAATTTGTTTTAACACCAATTCACCCCCTCTTGGCCATACTTAGGCCTACATGTGTGTGTAAGTATGGAAATCTAAAGCCATTGACGAAGCATCCCTTGTGTGATTTCGCTTTACGATCCGGATAACATGTCAATTCCCAAAGTGATGGATCTTCTTGAGCCTATACGACGCCATGATAATTTAAAGTTAGTGTAATTATAAACTTATTTTTTAAACTTCGGGAACTCTTTAAAAAAAAAGTATTGCTGAGCTAAACCATCGGGCGAAATTGGCCAGCCTATGATCATTCAACTGTTGATCCGTAATATTTAAAAAGGTATGTCGGGAAATCTCGTTGAAGTGACTACACAGTAAGACCAAATATGAGTGAAATAAACTCAAAAAAACTAAGTACATTGAATTAAGAGTTACCTTGTGTACGGTTAAACTTTTGTATAATTCAGGAGAATATGGGTATGAACTGGAAGTAATTCCTCATTCGTCAATTGTCGATATCGTGACTTCCCAAAGAACCTTATCGGATGATTAAAGATCAACAGTCTATATCCCTCGAATGTTGTAGAACCAGCATCATTTCAGAACATAGGATTGTTGAGTGTTCCGAGATTGTAGTCAAAGTAATGCTTAGAAAATAGCGACACTTCTTGTATCATATACTTTTCAACAATTGAATCCTCAGGAAATCGCTTGTTGACACATTTTTCTTTCAATTTTTTCATAAGCCTTTCGAATGGATACATCCACCGGAATTGCACATGGCAACGCATTTTAAGCTCTCATGGTAAATAAATAGTCAGATGTTCCATGAAGTCAAATAATGAAGGAGGAAAATACTTCTCAAGCTTACACAACATTACAATGATAAAATCTTGCAATTTATCAATGTTAGACAACCAGAACTCCTCTGCACAAATTATTCTGAAAAATTTACTAAATTCAGCTATTGCAGCCATATTGGATCCACAATGGCATCACGTAAAACTATTGGAAGAAGATTTTACATAAACACATGACAATCATGAGTCTTCAAGTTGTCGAAGGAATTATATGATGTGTTAACATAACCTCCGATATTAGACGCGTATCTATCAGGGAGTTTGACGGTGTGCTTTAGCCAATAGCAAACATTTGCAATCTGCTCTACATTCAAAGTATAGATGGTTGTTGGTTGATATTGTTTGTTCTTAGGACATGTGATCAAATGCAACTGAGGGTGGTTTTCGATACGTTGAAAATCTAGTCTCGCATTTGCATTGTCCTTTGTCTTCCCTTTCAGATTCATAACCGTGTAAAAAACGTTATCAAAATATTTTTTCTCAATATGCATCATATCTAGATTATGTCTGACTCTAAGATCACCCAATACGAAAATTCCCAGAAAATTTATTTCTTAATCACCGAATCCCCTCGATCTGCATCAAAATTTGATGTCCGAAGAATGGTTCAGTATGATGCCTCTAATCTTGACCAGGATGACTACCCTATGAGTTACGATCATTCTAAAATTGATGATGACGAGGTAGAAATCTCATGTGACATCCCCACCAAGAAGGTTTACATCCATTAGGTAATCGATAACCAATTACACCATCCAAAAAATATGGACATGCAAAATTCCCATACGTACTCCATCCCGACAGTATGTCATAAGCCGAAAAGTCACTGATCATCCAAAGGAGACATGCTTGCATCATAGAGTTTTGTTCTCGATGTGCATCCCAAGTTATTATAATTGTATTCCATAGACCTTTTAACTCTTCGATCAACTGTCATAAGAAGACATCAATGTTACGACCCAGTGATCGTGGTCCTGGTATTAACAATGCCATGAAAATGTATGCATTCTTCATGCATATATTAGGTGGCATATTACATATCGTGATAAATACCAGTCACATCGAATATGGGTTGCATGTATCTCTCATTGGGTTAAATCCATCAGTACATAAACATGACTGTACATTTATAACATCTTGTGCAAAATCTGGATAAACATTATCAAAATATCTCCATGCCTCAGATTGACTTGGATGTCCAATAATACCATCTGAATTCTCATTTAATCTCACATGATAAGTCATAAATACAGCTATTTTTTATGACATGAAAATCTGTTACAGACGCTCAGTTATCGATAGATAACGTAAACCTTTTTTGCCTTCATCTACTCACCTTCATACATGTTCCCCTCTGTATACCTACAAACACCGCACACTTTGCAGAATAATTCATTGATACCATTACTGTAAAACAACATGTAGTTATTCTAGCACGCATGAATCTTATGGTACGACAGACCTAAGTCTTTGATCGTCCTTTTCATTTTATCCATGTTTCCTGGCAACGATTCATTATTAGGTAATGCTCGGTTCATAAACTTCAATTCCTACTGCAATCTGCATCAGATATGTTGTGTTAATTTTTAATATTTAACATCACCGTCAAAGCTAATAATCTCATGAGTTCTGTACACCCATCATATAATGATTATGCCACATATTTCAACAATTGATAAAATTGTTGTGCCTTTTTATTTGGAACATCTTCATTCTCTTCAAAGCATGATTTCCATTATTTTCATGTTCAAAACTACTCAAATGAAACATTTGCTCTCGAATCATTTACGCACACCTCTATCTTTGATTACCATGATTACTTAAGTCCTCATTTCCGGATAAAGGTACATTGATCGATGATGAATGTTCATTATCTAGATTGTAACCTCGATAAATGATAAGATAGATACATGGTTCCTCACCATAAAGATCCCACACATATATAATAATGTTCTTTAAATCCATATCTCACTAAATGGTTCTCAATAGTAGTTTTATCAGAAAACTTGATATTTTTACATTTCTTACACGAACATTTAACCATACTTTCTCCAATCTCCTGCGCAACATTAAAAGTGAATTCACAAAACATCTGAACTTCATCATAAAACTCCAGATTTAGTTGACCAGTCTTCCGACTTTTACGTTAGTACATCCAAGCACGTCCTTCAGCCATAGCTACACCTATTAATGAATTTCAAAGGCAAAAAATAATGAGTTACAGACAAAACTAGATTAATCACCTAAAGGGTACATAAGTTTTATTCTATTCATAAAAAAACAATCAATGCTAAATTTTCAGATCTATATATTGTTCATAGTTTACATAAATTTCAGCTCAATTATAAAATATAACTAAACATTACACTAGCTAACAGATCTACTAAGTATCCATTAAAATTTAATTAGAAGAGATGAAATTTCGCATACGTGAATCAAAAATCTCTTCTTTGTTGTTAAAGAGTGTTTCTAGTTTCAAGACAAACAAAACAAGAGAATTTCACCAAGGAAATGTTAAAGTTGAAGTTGAAGTTGGAGACGGTGTAGATGAAGACGTTGGTTTTGAAGTTAGAAAATTTATTTCCAAAGTGTTGGAAAGAAAATGGCGAGAAGAAGGGGCTGGTGTAGTTTTATATTGAATTAATTATGAGGGCAAAAGCTGTCATAAATCCCTCATGGCTCTGCTGGTAGTTAAGAAACAATAATTGCACGCGTTCCATGAGATTTTATAACAGCTCTATATGTCATAAATCTGTCACACCAACGATTCTTGAAGCGAGTAATACAACATACACTATGACGATCGTATCCATCATGGGGCCGTCATAAAGTTCTGATTTGAAAATTTTAATTACGGATTTATGATGGTTTGTCAATGTTAAACGTTTATGACAGCCGAAAACCTCATGTTTCTATCACAAAACTTATCACAACTACGTAGTGTGTTACATATCAGTATTTTGTGGCATTCTAGATCGATAATAAATTTGGTAGATTGGTTCTAGATTTTTTTCTTGAGGAACACGAACTTGTTATATGCGATCTTGAGGAAGATAGTATGATAATTTAAGCAGAGAGGATCACATTTTTTGTTTTTACGTATCATGATTTTTCTATTAAGGATCATAAACTTTCGATAAGTGATCTTTAGCTAGTTATTATTATAAATTGAACATAATGGATCAATTTTTCTGTGACTGCGGATCATCAATTTTGATTTGTGGATCATCTCCTTGTTGTAAGTGTTCTTGAGTAGATAGTATGATAAATTAAACAGAGTGGATCACGTTTGTTGTCTTTGCATATCATGAGTTTTGTGTTGAGGATCATCAACTGGTGATAAGTGATCTTCAGTCAGTTAGTATAATAAATTCAACAGAGTGGATCATTTTCACTACACCGGGCCTTGGTAACGCCCCACCCCTTACCAAATCCATTACTAGTGGTAACACCCCATTCTCTTACCAGGGGCGTTACCATTTTTACCGTCACCACCTTTTTGCTTGTTAGCAAGGCATTACCAGTGGTAACGGGCTGGTAACGCCCTGACCCATTCCCAGCTGGTCAGCGCTGACACATGCTGACACAGCTGGTAAAGGCCCAAGGCGTTACCAACCCA
>JBBYHH010050723.1:0-15927 GCA_038382905.1 Daphne laureola
CGTTCTATGTTTATCCTCTACCGTTTCATAGATTCTGATCTTTTGCGTTGCTATGCTGATCATGATTCTAACGTATGTTGTTGATGATTGTTTTGTATTCTGATATCGTGGTCACCTAAGCAGATCTTTTATATTGTTATGTTGATGATGCTTCGTTCTATGCTGATATGTAGTTTTCCATGCTGATCTATTCTCTTACTATGCTGCTCGTGTTTATTTTTATGCTTATCCTCTATAGGTTCTTTCATTCTGACCTTTTCCATTGCTGCTGATCATGATTGTTCGGTATGCTGATTTGATGGTGAACCATGCTGATCTTTTCAGTTGCAGTTTGATCATGCCTCTTTCTATGCTGATGCTCCAGTTTCTGATGTGTGATCTTTGGATTTGCTATGCTGATCATGATTGTTTGTATGTTGTCGCATGCTGATCGTGATGTATCCCATGCTGATCATTGATCTTTATATGCTGATCGTGGCTCCTTCTATGATGAGTTCCATACTGACTGCACAGTCATTGTATCCTGTTCGATGCTGATTTTACTCTTGTAAAAAACGCAGGTGGAAAGTGTCTAATCGAAGTAATCCAGCTGAGATTGCTGAAGTTGTTCACAAAGTCAGAGGAAGTGAAGCCCACCGGAGGGCTTTAGACCAAATCGGTTTTGGACGGATGGTGGAATTTGAGCCATTAACTAAATGCAAAGGTTGCATCGACATGGTCATGGAACTCATTCGGAATTTTGATGTCGGATCAGCAACTATGGTTGTTGGACCTCACCGGATTGAGTTGTCCGCCGTCGATGTCAACATTGCATTCGATTTTCCAATCGGTCCGAAGAAAATTGACCTACTAGACGGAAGAGTATATGCGGAGTGTGGTGATGAACTTGTTGTTCAATGGCGGCAGCGGTATGGATCCGCGGCGCCAAACAGGAACGTGCTGAAGAATGACCTCCTTCAAGACGAAGAGGCCGGGGAATTTTTCAAAAGGTGTTTCATTATTTTCATGGACACCTGTTTTTTGGCTCCTAATAAATCAACATCAACTGCGTCAAATTGGAAAATATTTAAGATTCTCAAAAACCTGGATGAGGTCAAGGAGTACAATTTTTGTAAGTATCTCCTTGACCATATGGTTGCACAGATTGGAGTTTTACAACAAACCATGGCTGGGAATTTGGCATTCTGTGTTCAATTTCTACAGGTACAATATACTATTCCCATATACAGTAATATACTAGTATTTATGTGTTGATTTGTTCATTAGTATGTGCTGCTCGTTGTATTTGAAATGCTGATCTAATTCTAGCCTAATTTTTTCCATACTCCATCTTCATCATTGTTTGGTGCAGCTGATGTATCTTGATCGAATCCAACGAACAGAGTTTGAATACATCAGACATTTCCCATTGATGAAGTGTTGGACAAATGATCTGTTGATGCAAAGGATCAACCTGATGAAGCGCAAGGGAAATCAGGGGTTGGACTTGATCAAAGGAAAAGTAAGACGAGGAATTCATTTCTTGTTAAATCAATCATCATATTATATGATTCCCAATCTCACTTATCATTTTTAAACTGCGCGCCTTTGCAGTACTCAGAACACCCACAGCAGGAAGATGCTGTGAAAAGGATGAAGATGGAAGAGAAGGCCAGACTTGTAACTGCAAAGTCTAAAATGTCTGAAGCAACAGTGTCTCAACCTTCTGATGGTTTTGAGAGCGGATGTTCCATAGTTCTAAACGCGTTGGCTGAATGTGAGAGAGCGCATCTACAGCTTATCAACGCAGTTTTGGATGTTGGTCAGAGATGGCCAGATGAAACAAAGACTGTGATGGGTCAGGTCAGCATTACAGCTCCCAGATTTGTGAAAGAAAACAATGCATTCAATGAGCAGGAGCTTGTGGACAACTGGCTTGGACCAATTAAAGCTGCTTTCACTTTTCATCTTGAAAGTAGTAAGGTGCAGGAAGGAAGAGAGAAGGAAAAGAGAGAGAAGGAGGAGGAAAAGACACAGAAGAAGGAGAAGGGGAAAAGGAAGAACAAAGACAAACTGGGAACTGAAGAGAAGAGGAAGGAGAATAAACTGAAGAAAAAGATGTCCAGAGAAGAGAAGAAGGAAGTGAAGAAGAATGCTCCAACCAAAAAGACAGAATCGAAAGATGATGAGGATGTAGTAGTTAATTATGGTCAGCTTGATGATCTTCTTGAGGGAATTCAAGTTAGATCAGCTTCTGGTGAAGTTCCTACTGCTTCTGATGCTGCTCAACTTGTCTTGTTAGCTGAGGAAACTTGTATGGATTCTGATCTGGCTGAGGCTGATCAACCAATTAGTTATGCTGATCCTGAGAAGAAGATAGAAGAGGAGACAAAAGAGAAGAGTGCTCATGACGAGGTTGAGCAGAAGCCAGAGGAGAAGAGTGCTCATGAGGAAGTTGAGCAAAAGAAGGAAGATGAAACAGAAGAGAAGAGTACTCAGGAGGATGTGCATGTAAGTATTGAAGCTAATTCATCTGACACAATTCATCCTGATGAACGACGAAGGCAAATTTTGGCACTGGTTCAGGATGATTTTGTTAAAGAAACAGCTGAAAGGGTAGAAGCTAGTATTCTACCTACTTCCCAAATACTCGCTGCTGCTCACGTTTGGACCTATGATGATCCAACAGACCCTGAAAAAAGGTTAATTAACTTTTTACTACTTGCATTAACAACGATATACGGCTGCATTATAATTATAATAAAAACACTCATTCCAAATCTGCAGGAAGCCATTAGTGAACATCAACGATGCAGTTCTTCTTACATACAAAGAGCTTTTAACCCTCAGGAAACCAAGATACGTCACAACTGATTGCATTGATGCTATGTGTGATATTTTGCAACAAAGGCAACGGAACAAGAATTCCATATTCATGAGATCAGAACTTTCTGTAAGTATCGAACGTCGATCATAAGTTTCTTATTATGCTGATCTCTATTGGTTGAATGTTGATCTGTATTTGTATGATGTTGATTTGTCATAGTGCAATGTCGATATTTAGTTGTAGAATGTCCACCATACTGTACCTATGTATATCTCTCTAACTTTGATGCACGCTGGGTCTTATACATACTGATCTATCTCTTAGGTATGCAGGCATCTAACTCTTGTCAATTTCTATGTTGATTATGTAGATTCATATAGTGATTAGGTATGCTGATTTATCCTTTTATACATGCTGATCTAACTTCTAAGCATGCTGATCAAACTATTATGCATGTTGATTCATCTGTTATGTTTTCTGACTATGCATTGTTATATGCTGATGTATCTCTTATGGACGCTGATCTATGTCATATGAATGCTGAGCTAATTCTTATACAGGTTGATCAAATTCTTATTTAAATTGATCTGTCTTTTACTAAATTCAGATTGCAGTTGCTGAAATTGCAGCAGAGAAAGAAGCAAAAACAACTAAAAAATGATCAAAAGTACAGGTTTTCGCAGCTATACAAACAGCTGGATACGAAGTTCTAAAAGCCGAAATTGAAAATAGACAGCTCACCAATTTCAATAATGCAGAAATGGTAACAAATAAAATCAAACTTCAAGTACTATTCTCTAAGTATTATCACTAACTAACTCAAGTTGTACATGCATACAGATCTTCTTCCCTTGTATTCAACATCAGCATTTCTTTCTTCTAGTCTTTAACTTCCGGGAAAATGTCATTCATTATCTCGACAATAGAGCAAACAACACAACCGAAAAATATGATCGGCATATGAAAATACTGGTAAGTTTATCAGAACACATATCTATGTCGTTCAAACTTTATTTTTATGTTGTTTTTTGTTTATTTCTATGCTGCTCAGTTCTGATGATCTAATTATTTTATTATTTTTCCTCAAGAGAGGTGTGGTTTTCCGTCATTTCAAACGCCAAGATGACGGAACAAAGATGGAGTTATGTAGAAAAAATCCAGTGGTGACTCCCCTTGCTTGGAAGAAGGATATGTCTGACGATAAATTAAATGAGAACGGTTTTGATTGTGCTATTTTCATGCTGCAGCACATGGAGCTTTTTAAGGGCTCTCTTTTTGAGTCAAGGCTTAATGAGCAGATCTATATTGATGCTTGTAGGATCAGATATGTGTCTGAATTACTATTATCAAGTCTGAACTCAGAACGGAAGAAATTTTCAGACACTATCATTGCCAAGTATGGGCTAGGAGAACACGAAACACAGACACTCACTATGCATGATTTGTAATGCTCTCTAGTAATGAGAATTCTTAGTGTATTGTTTAGGGCATGTATATATATTGTTACTGATCATTGAATGGTGCATGTCTATATATATATATTGATTTTTACAGCTCGTATTGTATATTTGCTGATGGTTTCCTGTTTGTATGTTGATCGAACTTTCATACATGCTGATACATGTTGATCCAACTCTAATGCATGCTGATCGAACTTTCTTATACTTGCTGATCGGACTCCGATCAATGCTGAGTCTGATGCCTGCTGATCGGACTCCTATGTAAGTTCATAGTGTTTTGGTCCATACATTTTTTATGTCGATCGTGTTGTGCATCATGTCGATCACATACGAGTTTTTACTGATTGTTTACCATATATTGCTG
The DNA here is from genome assembly GCA_038382905.1 of Daphne laureola. Classification (NCBI taxonomy): domain Eukaryota; kingdom Viridiplantae; phylum Streptophyta; class Magnoliopsida; order Malvales; family Thymelaeaceae; genus Daphne; species Daphne laureola. Next base: position 4,631 of record JBBYHH010050723.1, read on the forward strand.
ATCAATTTCTGCTTTTATGCTGATCGGACACTAATGCATGCCGATCAAACTCTAGTAGATGCTGATCCTAGACTTATGTATGCTGATCGACCTTTTCCCTTTTGCTGATTGAACTCTTATGTATGTCGATCTATCTCTTAGATTTTCTTCTATGTATTTTTCTATGCTGACCGTTTGGTGTTCTTAAGCTGATACCTTTCCTATGTATTTTGATCTATTTTCTTAGCATGTTGATCTAACTCTTACGCATGTTCATCTAACTCGTATACATATAGTATATGTATATGTATAGTATTTTATGCTGATCGTTGCGTGTGCTGATGTACATAGAAATTTAGATACTAAGAAAATATTGTTAGATATAAATTAAATCTTCAAAATGGAACTCATTTATTGGATTCGACTTGGCCCGAATTGAATGAAAAATCTCTATTAACCATTTGACACAGCCGCCCTACTCTGTACACCTAAACTATATTAATTAAAATATTCCGTAAAAAAACTATGCTCCACCCCCCGTTTTCACCGTCACTCTCCTATTATTATTGGGAACTACCCTAAGGTAAGTAAAGATTTTTCCAGAAAATTCTGCAAAACGCACATTCGTAGAACCAGTAGCAATACAATGCAAATAAAGACAAGATCTCTTTATCTGTGACAACAATCAGAGAAAACCAATGCGAATTATAAATTTAATATGTAATCAATTACGTACCTTGTGAACTGGTCCAAATCCTCCCTCCAAGTTTTTTAATTTATGTTTCCCTTTTTGTTTTTGTTAATTTTGGTGTTTCAATGAAAAAAATAGTATTTTTGTTAATAAATAAAATTTTGGGTATTAAATATATTACGTGAAAAACGTAAGGATGCAAAATATAATTAATTAACGGAAGACCGTTACATTTAACGGAACAGTCATGAAATTGCACTCAATGTCTCCGTTAAATCGTAAATTTAGGTCTTTTAAAAGAATGATGTTAAATTTATACTTTTCGATAAGGGTGAAAGTCGGGCCGGATTAGGGAGTTCGGGCTCGGATTGGCTCAAATCCGAAAATCTGAATTACCTATATCTTGAACCCAACCCAACCCAAAGATAAGCTCGGACCGGGTCAACCCGAACCTGAAAATTTCGGGTTAGGGTCGGGTCGGGTCGGGTCGGGTTGACCCAAAAACCCGAAAATACTTGTTTAGACAAGAAACGCAGAATTTAACACCTAAAATCTGTATTGTTCTCTAACTTCTGTATTGTATCATCATTATTGCGTGACAGAGTGTTCTTCGATAGTGTTACATACATGTAATTATGCATACAAGATACCAGTTCACAGTTCAGTTTTGTTCGTTCGTGAGCACACTACAGCTGATAAAATATATATACAAAATATACATAAATATACACTAACAACTGAATATCAGTAGCACACTAGCAACAAATTATCTAACAACATATATTGCTAAAGAACAAGAAGGAAGAATGCAACAACCTGAGATGTTTGTTCTGTTCGTCCGTCTACTGCCTCTGGCCCTCTGCCTCTGCCCGCCCCTGCTCGTCGACTCGTCCTCCTCAGTCCTAGTCTACTGCCGAATCGATGATGCTCAACAGCTCAAGCTCAAGCTGAAGGTCAGCTTGACGATGCTCGCCTCGCAAGTCACACCCGAACACTCGGCCGAATCGATTTGGTTTGGGATTTAGGTTGATTTTTTCATTTGGCTGCTGATTTGGGGGAATAGAAGAAGCGGATAATAGAGAAAGAAATAGGTGGAGGCTGAAGCTTACCAGTTACCAGCGGCAAGCAACAGCAGCAGCGAGGCGAGGCGAGCCTAGCGTGGAGGGCTGAAGCTGAAGTGGCTGGTGGAGGGTGAGGCTGAAGTGGCTGGTGGACCGTGCGTGCGTGATGTGGAGGTTGAAGCTGAGACGAATCCAGTTGGGGTTGGAGCTGAAACTGAGGGCGAATGGTTAGGGATTTTCGTTACAGATCGTCAATCGAAGCTGCTGCGGCTGCCTGCTGGTGAATGGTGATAGCCATTTCAATATCATTCAATGAATTTTTTACACCCAAAGTCATTATATTATATGACCATGACATCGCCGGATATTTTAGTTAGTTTTAAAGAAAACCAAACAGCTAAAAGGAATTTGAAAAACCATCTTACCTTTTATTAAAAGTTGCATAAGATATCTTTCACATTTTCACTTACTGATGAGAGCAAGTATGAGTTTTCATCAACCGGCAGAATCTCAAATTGATATTCTGTTTCACCAGACTGACATGTCTAACCAGACATTACAAAAACGTTCGAACGATCTTATTGATGGTCCAAGGAATTTAAGGAAATAAAATGTGATTAATCCAGAAATCTGTATTTTTCTTCCTGAACCAACTTATGACTTGAGTAGAGATAGGTTAAATGTTGGTCTGAGAAAACAAAAAACTAGTCCGCAAGGGATTTACTTATTTGGTACTGCTGTATAAAGGAACTAGCTGTTCAACAGTGCACTATATCCAACCTCCCTGTTATTTGCATTTGACGAGAAATTAAAATGAAATAAATCTACATTAAGAAATAAATGGGTTTCCATTGATGAGTCCTACCTCATCATTCCAATATCCGTAAACAACAGATGCGTGAGATGGTTCAAAAGAACTAAATGACTTCTGATATAGCCTGCCCTATTGCCAGATCCATCTCTAGGGACCATAGAAGATATGCAAATAACTTTGCAACAGAACAAGAATGCATCATCATTTTACATTTACTAACAACGGTTTAAGCGCAAAATAGGCATACAAATCAGTTTCTTACATATAAACTCCTAAAAGTATAAGCAATACAGACAGCCAATTTGCTGGCTGCATGACTTATATTCACCGCCATCCAAGTTTGATTAAGAGCACAAGTTCTCAACTACATCAGTGGACCAGAATAGGCTGGTTTCTACAAAAGGCTGGTTTCTAACATTTACTCCACAAGAAAAATATAAGTAATTCACTGCATAAAGTAATTTGTTGACACCAATGGGAAATGGGAAAACCGCACCTGGATCGAGAACCAAAACTGATGATCTGCACATGGCCTGCTCAACCAAGTCATCTAGTTGACAATATACTCATCTATCAATTGACCAGAAAGCTGACTCAGTACAATCTTATGTTAATAAAAACGAAGTGCTCCTGAATTCATAGCTCATGCTCCAAAAAAAGCAATATAATCTATCATCATACCACTACAAATTAGCAAATTCATAAATTAAATAATACCTAACACTAATACCTTACAGAAATGTCACACACTATAACAGTAAAGAAAAATAAATGTACCACATAAGCATCAATGCCGATCTACATTCATCAGGAAAACAACAGATTAGTTTCCCAACTAAGGGAAGTCAGTTATTACCAGATCTTTTAGCAGCGAGGTTTGCATAAAGTTGCACTCAATAGAAAAGCTCAGGGAATGTCATTTATCCACTCCAGCTGCCAGGAGAAACAGAGTACATTAAATGGTGAAGGATATGAATTATTCCCACCCGTAATTCGGCATAAAATAGAACTGCTTAACATTAACAAGATAAAGATAGTAAAATGTTCCAACGAAGCTAATATTGATTTAGGAGCTGATGCCCTTCTTTGCTTTGAGAGATTCAAGCGCCTTTTGCCTTAGCTCAAACTCAAGCTTCTTCCGCTCCGACTCAGCCTCTTCATCATTCCTCCAATGAGACCCCCCCCTGACAGTGTGCTCAACATCAGAAACATCAGAATCATTCTGGCCCTTCATTTTCAGCTTCTCTGCACGCCGCTCTTCTCTCCTACGGCGTCTCTCTTCCCGACGCCTCCGCTTTTCCTCTTTCCTCGATCTCTTTTCTTCCTTCTTCTTCCTCTTCACCTCTTTCCTTTCAGCTAGTTCACTGTCATGACTATCATCTGAAGAAGCTTCTTTCCTCTCAGATCTTTTGTGTTTACGCTTATGCTTTCTTCTATGCCTATCACTTTCCTCTGATTCAGAATCAACACTTCCATTTTTACAATCAACCTTCCCGACCAAGAGAGATGCATTTTCTATTTCATCATGTTCATCACTGCCTTGGGCATTACTTTTCTGAGGGTTGTTTAAATCAACAGATCCTTTATCAACAGAGAGTTGCGGCAGGGATTCCTTCCCACCCACCAAGAAATCCTGCAATGTTGCAGACCTCTGCTGGTCAGGAGTTCTTGGCTGAACACCTTTGGCAGACAATTCTCTGCAAGCAACAAACCAATTAGTAGATTCATAGATGTGAAAAATATGTTAGAAACAAGGCAGAGAATTTGTAAAACAAATGAAGTTTGACAGCATTTTGATGTATAGGGAAAACATATTGCATTTAACAGGTGGACATCTACCATAGGAAAATCAACAAACAGGTAAACAAGATTAGCTAAGGTGATAAAACCTGCATTATATCTACAATGTTCCCATTGACCCAAGAAAACAAAAAATTTACAACTTAATGTTTGCTTCATCTGTGGATACTTTTATGATCTTTTGGTTCTCGTCCTATCCTATGTTTCGTTGGACTCAAGTTACCACTATGTAACACTGGCTCCCTTCTCTTCTGAACAGCACTTTCATGTGGACTTAAGACACAAAAAAAAATCCTAAATGACTCACTGGGAGCATAAAAAACAAATTTAAAGGAAAAGAGTGCGGACAGAAACAATAAAGCTCAAAAAAATAAATCTAGGACAATTCTACCTTCCATCTTCGTCAGGAGATCTTTCTCTAAGCCGAGCACTTGAAGGCAGAAGTTGTCTAGGAGACAACTGTTCAAGTTTACTGCAACACAGATATGTAGTTGTTCAGTATTCCAGAAAAAGTTGGAAGACTTTAGAATCTACAAGAGAAAACTGCAAGTACCTGAGTGATCTATACTCCTCTCGAGATTTCTGCGGCGAAAAGGAAGGTGATGCAGATGATCTGCCTTTCACTGGAGATGCAGAATTCCTAGGTCTAGAAGTAGGAGATATACATCTCACAGACCTGCGCGGTGTTGCTGATGGGGATCTTTGATACCTTTTCTGAGCAGATAGCGAGGATCTACGGCTTGGTGATGTAAAAGATGAATTAGACCTGCTGGCCAATGGAGACCCACTGGCGGATAAAGACCTACGACGTCTGAGTGGAGAAACAGCAACTGGACTTTTCTGGGCAAGGGACACGGGTGATAAAGACCTGTTGGGTGAGAAAGACTTGGAACTGTGAGGAGAAGAGTGTGATCTAGCTCTTTGATATGGGGACAATGATCTATGATGCTTATAAGGAGGTGGTGATTTATCATGCTGATAAGGAGATGGAGATCTACGACGGCGACCAAAAGACGGTGATCCACGACGTCGATTAAGGGACGGAGATCTACGGCGCCAAACAGGGGAAGGAGATCTACGGTGCCGAGCAAGGGATGGTGATCTTCTTCGATCACGTAAAGGTGATCTTCGCCAACAAGTAGGTGATCTACGCCGACGCCAACGTGGAGGGGTTGGTATTCTACTTCGGCGTGCTGGGGATGGTGATCTATAACGACAAACGGGTGATGGGGACCTACGATGATAAGGAGATGGGGACCTACAACGACGAGAGGGTGATGGTGATCTATGACGAAATGGAGAACTAAGTCGTCGACGGGCAGGAGAAGGTGACCTGCGAAGTGAACGTGAACGTGATCTTCTGTAAAATGATCTCCGTCTTGGAGGAGACAAGGAAGACCTATGTGAATGCCTAGAATAGGGTGTAACAGATCTTTTTGTAAGAGAAGGATGCACTCTCTCAGCAGAATCCAAGCGTTTTCGACGTTCAACTGATCTAGATACACTCCTTGACCTTTGCTGATCACTGAAAAGTATTACAAACAAGGGAACTTTATTAGAGCAACTAAAAAGTGGTAAACTAAACAAACTCAGTTACACATTTCATTATAAGGATAGGTGTGTCTAGGAACATGTTCATTTAAATTTTGAACTCGAAAATGCCACATATAAGGTAAATTGTTTGCAGCTTGTTTATACAAAAAAAAAAAAACATGGATATATTCCTACGAAAAATCACAAACATAGCTCTTAGAAAATACAAACAATGAAATTCGTAATCATGTCAAATTATCAGAAGTGCTGACATACCCAAAAGGCCGACCTAATCAAAAGGTGGGCTATACCTTGCATAACTTCTTGAGTTAGATAATCCCTTGCTGACAGAGCGTGAACGAGATCTGCAGAAGCCCAGCATACTCTAAGCTAATTAAAATTTTCGATATGAAGAAACATGTACTCATAATATGCAAATAGCATTAATTACTGACTGAGGGCAGGAATGGTTATGATCAGATGAAGTGGATCCAGATTCCTGCTTGCAGATCCAAAATAAAATAGTGCAAGTTCAATTTATTTTGGAAGAGCTAGGTGTTGCCAAATTATCCCTTCTAAAGTAGAACAACCTCTTCTTGACAAGATTTTAAATCTAAAAGAAAGAAATAAGCATAGTTGGAGAAGGATAAACAACCAATCCAGGCTATTGAAAAAAAACAAGAGTGTGCTGACATGCTTGTGAAAGTAAAAGATGGACCTACATACACAACACGCAAAAAAGCAATATTACGACATAGTGAGAGCAAACAGAGATAACGAACTATTATCACCATTCCACATATACTTTCTGAAACTTACTAGGACTACATACACTTTAAACTTACTAGGGCTACATATAATTTAAGCATGAAAACAGTGTAGACGCTGGGGCAACTAAAAAATAGAACAATCGAAAAAATGCTCATTTGTACCATCACTAAAGTAGTAATCATACTTTCAAATAGCAAGCCTTACGATGCATGTGTTGCACATAAATCATCAAAAAGGAAAACTCAGAGAAATCAGTGGTGGTTGTTGCATGCTGTTCAATTAACAAACAATAGGTTTTACAGAATGCACATTCGCAATAGAGATCTTGCGTTACAATGACAAATTTCCCTAATCCTATAAGTCATGCCAACACAAACCCTGATAATTACAAAGCATAACACTAATAAAAAATAAAGATCCTAAGGTCAACCTTATTTAGGGCATGTACATCACAAGTAAAAAAATTTCCCCCTTTCAAACAAGGTTTTTAAAAGCGTGAAGCGCACTAAAGCGCTAAAGGGTCGAAAGCGCAAAGCGAAAGCGCGGGCTTTAGTGATGTAAAACGCCACTTTAAAAATAAATGCTATCATATCACAAATAGCATCAAGCATGTTTAATTCTGAAACTTTTGAGTTTACATTTGGAGATAAGAACATAAAGAGTACAAGAGTTAATTAATTTTTGTGCTAATTTGTGTCCAAATAGTTTCATCCTCCAAAAAAAAGTTGAGTATATGCAGTGCCTCGTAATTGTATTCAATCAACTTTTACTATAGGCCAAAAATGGTTGGAAAGATAATGGTAAACGAGATAATGCCACTTTTTCTTGCACATTTTCCATAATTATTTACGTATATCATAAATAGATAGGATAAACTTTTATGCCAAAAAGAAAATGAAGCAAATAGGACTCCAACAACTAAGTGGTCCACTTTCTCTGCTGCTGTACAAGCGTCAGGCCAGCTCCCTGCTTCCACCGTCTTCATTTGTCTGCCACTCTCAGTCTAGACTCTAGAGTTAATCGATCAAGCATCTCCAACTCCAATTTAATAGGTCCAATTAAAATAATAAAAGAAAAAAGTCATGACGACGGAGAGGGAGCTGAGAGTGAGAGGAAGGGGTGAGCGTCGATCTTCTTCGACAGAGCAAAGTATGCGAGCTGACAAGTGAAATAGGGAATATGGAGGCCGGATGGTCAAATTTTGGTGAAGCGCACGCTTCACACCAGCACTGAAGCGGTGCACTTACGGCTTAACCGGCGCTTCTTCAAGGTTGCGTCGCTTCCGAGGCAATAAGCGCCGGATGCCTGGGGCTCTACACTTGCGCTCTGAGCACGCTTTTAACAACCTTGCTTTCAAATCAATCATCTCCTCTCACAAATATGATATCAAATTTCAAAACTACACATTGTTTTCCCCACAAAACTTTTTTTCCTTCTCCTGAACACATCCTGAATTAAACACTAACATTATTCTATTTTAACTGAATTACACTTTCCAAATATACCCTACAAAGAATAATAACTGTCCAACTAATTAAAATTTGAAATCTAGAAGATGAACTTCAAATAATTTTTAATGGAATAACACCCATCTATAAAACATACTAAACCTCAAGGCTGAAATGATTATAATACCCTAACCTCTTTCTTCTGAAACCATTCTTCATTTCGACATCCCCATCTTCATCAGCCTTTTCACTTGACATCTTCCTCCTAGCATGTTTTGAGGATGGCTCCACATCAGAATCAAAGGCTTTTCTGTCATACCCTTCATCCTACAGTAGTTTCGAATTAAGGAGATGAACCCAAATAATTGCAGAAGCTTGCTAAATGGCATTAAAAACACAAGCAATGGTTAAAATAAAAAATGAAGTAACATGTTACATCTCCAGCATGAAAATGTTAAATTACCCTATTCCTTTCTGTTTCTCGTGCAGATTCATTGTTTTCTTTGTCCTTCTTTTTGTGAATGTCTTTCACAAGTCTTTCATCTTCAGCCTGCAAGAAGGCACTATAAATCAAGCAAGGCGGACCAGAAAGAGAGCTGTAGTAACCGAAAGTATAAGAAGATGAACCAACATTTTTTCTCCTCAAATCTTCTGCTTTTGCGTCCAAATCTTGCTGAGGGACACCACTTGGATTATTCTGCGCACTAAGAAGACGTTCCCAAAGTTCTTTCATAAACTTCCCCGTGTTCTTTTCCATGAAACCAGTGAGTGATATCTGAACTTCCTTCCCATTCACTTCCTGCATCAACTCCCATAGATTCAATGACTACAGTGCTCTAACGTCGCTTAACTTGAAAGCATCACAATCAAAGCAAACTAGTATGTACCCTCTTACCTTGCCCTCAAGAAGACCGTAAATGAAGTTAATTAGAACTTCATCTTCAAATCCAAGTAGTTCAGTTACCCTCTTAGCAATCCAAGGCCTAATGGCATCCATCTGGACTTTAGTCATATCCACCTATAACAAAACCAAACGTACTTTTAAACAACAGACACCACCAGAAAGAGGTTATCAGACATCAGAGCTCAGACGAACCAGATGCTCCAGTTCACGAGCGAATTTCTGAGATTTCAGAAGCTTCGCTTGCTTGTTCGAGAACCGTGTATCTTGATCCGCCGACGTACCCTAACACACGGAACTAACATCAATCGACAATTCTCAGATTCAGAAGCGAAAATCAAGATAACACAAGCGACAGTGAGATTGGATCGACATACCCGAAAGAAACCGCCGGACATGTTCTCAGAGGTTTGCTAAACAATTAGAATAGGGATTAGTGACGATAAGTCAGGTTCCTGCTTTGAGAGCAGATTCTGATGCCGATGCGCCGATATCAACTTCGGATTTTCGGAGCTCTGAAAGAACCTCCGGGTCCAGTGTGCACGATGGTAATAGCTAGGGTTGATGTGTCCACTAATTGTGCGCAGGAAAAACGACTGCCTTCACCCTGAGGTATCGCCGACAGCATAATTAAGGCATTATCTTTGTATTTTGGGAAGAGAGTTTAGGGCTGAGAACTTGTTCGAGCTCGGCTCGAGCTCAAACTTTAACGAGCCTTAAGTTCGAGTTTGAGATATTTTCTATGTCCGTGCATTAAACAATCCGAGCTCGAACCTCAGACATTCGGTTCGAATAGGCTCAAGAACCTACATGAGCTTGACAAAAAATACCATATTACCCCTCCTAGTTAACCATGTAGCTACCCTCATACCCTCCCCCGAAATCCCTTCACGAATTGAGCTTCATGAGCTAGTTCGAACATAATCTAGTCAATGTCGAAATTAAGCCTAGGCAAGCTACTTACTTATCAAGTCAAATTCAAACTTGTCATGAGCCAATCTTAAACCCCAAAGATATAGCTCGATGAAGTTCAAGCTTAGCCTGATTTTACGAGCTCGAACTCAAGCCTGTTAGGCTCAGGCTTGGCTTGGTTTGTTCTCCGATATGAATCTAGGAGCTTCAAAACCAACAAGAAAAGGTCAAGCTTGAAAGAGAGTTCAATTGGAGGTTTGGAGGATGATTTTTTAAGAATGGGGGGTGGCATGCCTTGTGCGCAGGCATGTGCACAGCACACCCACACACAAAGGCACGCACATAATGGAGAGGAGCCTGCATGGAAGCATTTGTATGCACCTAGCTCCGCCTCAACATCCGCTCCAAGCCCTCAGAGCTCCTGACCTCTGCGCAACAGGTTGCACACCCACGCCTCAAATGTCTGCCCAAGCTTTAAAGACCTCACAACGTCGCACCCGACCGTACATACTCCCACACATGCTCCCCGTGCGTGACCTCAGTGCACATTCGCACCAACTAGCGCACTAAACATCCGACAATTTGTACTTTTGGTGTATTTTCCTTAGTTTCTTGCATTTTAAGTAGGATGGAAGGTGAAGGTAACCCATACCTCCCTCACCTCCCATCATGTACCCATCCACTACACCTTACCCTTGCCTATACCCCTTAAGGTGACCCATTCCTCTCTACATTATAAATGGAGAGGCTTGTAACTTGTAAAACTTGAACATAATTGAATGCTTGAGAAGTTTATTTCCTCAAGCCATTGTTCTCACTTGCTTGCTATCTTTCCATTTCCAGCTCTCAAGGCCCAATCTTGAGGTTGATATCTAGTATTGCTTTTCGCCTGAGAATTGAGGTGCTAGATCTATTATCCTCCCCGACAACACCTATTTCATTATCCACCCGAAAATAGATGGAAGGTTGAAGAGGCTAACTTGTTTGTTTGTGTCATTCGGAGCTTCATCAAGCTAGATCCTTCAACAAAGTGAACCACCACAAGTGAGGTTCACATCAAGTGGTGTAAGAGGTGAATTGTTTGTTGGAGTTTTATGTTACCACCACCCTCGCGCCGGACCCGGCGGAGGTGCGGGTGCCGATCAGGAATAGGGGTGGCGGGAACTGACGACTCGCCTAACCTTACTTAACTGACCTGACGCAGGTCATCTCGGTGATAAGACATATACAACTTAGCACAGCGGAAAATACACAATACAACTATTATGCTTTCTAATATAAACATGCATGCAACATTTACAACTACAGAGCCGATCTAACATGATGGAATACCAAGTAGTCCAACAGGGTTGAGTCTACCAGACTCCTGCTCTCACTGCTGCTGCTG
>JBBYHH010050834.1:0-25323 GCA_038382905.1 Daphne laureola
ATTGTATGAGCACGCTTACAATTACAGAGAAGGGGTTGGAAAATTTGACAGCCTTTAGATGCTTCTTTGTTGTTCATACTGTAATTGGTTTATAATAGTTCGTTATCTTGATTTACTGGTTTGTTATTGTCTAGGTTCAGAATTCCTTTGTGGTAAAGGATAACTAAATTATACGGTTCAGACCAAGATTTTCCAGTTAGACTTAAATGGATGGTGGTGAATCGAATTGAGTGTTTGTGTTTATCATTCGTTTTAACCAGAAAGTGTGGAGTCAATTGTAAAGGTTTAGTTTGTTGCTAAGTAAGTGAGACTTAAATTCTTAGTGGTTATACTTCTTCTTTTGATTTGGATACATAATTCAGTCTCATTAAAATGTGCCATAGTATTCCATTAGTAGCTGAAGACTCTGTGTTCTTAAGTTCCAATTGTGTCTGATAAAATAAGCTTTTTTTTAGTCATTGTAATGAACGGTATGATGTGTTGGAAGCTGTTGACAAAGAGGGTAATGTTGATTTCTCGTTTGGGTCAGAGCCAACAACTTATGAGTGGTTATACTAAGCCAGGGCTTTCCTTTGAAAAGAGGAAACAAGATATGTTTTTCTGTGTTGTCTGAGAATTCTAAAATATTTGAGTTCTTCCTGGAATGAGATACTATTATGGCTGCCTTATGTTTTGAATGTAATATAAGAGTGAGTTCTTGCTTTTACAGGTTGTTAGTAGCACTGAACATTCAGTGTTGTGTTTAAATCATTGCTTAAAATGATTCTTATTGTATGTGAAACATTAAAAAATCTCATGATGAATACATATTTTGTGCTTTGTGATCAGAAGAGTTTTTATAGAGAAGATGGCAGATGGTTTTGAAAATCAGAGGTTCTCCTTCTTTCCTCGTTGGGTAGTTAGGAAGAGGATGGTTGTAGCATATGTAGCTTTGCTTCATCGTAAGCGCCAAAACATAGCCCATACCATACCACGTCTTCCTAATCGTACTCCACTACAGACTGGTGATCAATGGTTCTTACGATTAATAGAGCGACCAAATGATTTTCATGATGAATTTCGAATGTCTGTACCATGTTTCTGGAAATTGCACTCCGCTTTGCGAAAGTATTATGGGTTGACGGGAATGGGTAACATGCATACATATGAAGCTTTGGCTATGTTCCTAAGTTTGTGTGCTCATAGTACAACGCAATGAAGACTTGGTCGTGTTTATGAACACTCCACTTCCACGATCAATATTACTTACCGTGATGTGTTGAAGTCCATTTGTAAGATGGCTATTGACATAATCGAACCGAGAGATAGAAGTTTCTCTTCAGTGTCTACTTATGTTACTAGTAAAGCTCCTGAATTTCATGATGCAATTGGAGCGCTCGATGGCACCCATATTCCTGCCATCGTAAGTGCAGATGTCAAACCTGATTACATCGGCCGAAAAGGTTCACCCACTCAGAATGTACTTGTTGTAGTTGATTTCGACATGATGTTCACACATGTATTTGCGGGCGTTCCGGGATCTCAACACGATGCTGCAATCCTTCGATATGCATTGGCTGCAGAATCAGCAACTTTCCCTCAACCCCCTGCAGGTAATAAAAATTGAAGATTTTAGATTGATGTATGCTTTTATTGTTGTACTGTGAACTTTTTCTAACGTTGGACACGATTGCATGACAGGGAAATATTATTTGGTTGATTCAGGATACGCCAATGCCACTGGTTATTTAGCACCTTTCAGGAATATTCCATATCATCCGTTTGAATTTACCGGGGTTCCGAACAAGATGGAAGAAGTTTTTAACCAATCTCATGCTAGTCTTCGAAATGTTGTTGAACGTTCCATTGGTGTATGGAAAAATAAATGGGTTATACTGCAACATATGCGAGACTATCCTTTCGTTACTCAACTGAAATTTGTACATGTCACTGCTGCTTTGCACAATTTCATACGTGAGAATGATGCAAATGACATTGACATCAAAAGTGCAAGTCTCGGAAGTTACACTCGACATGATGAGGGTCCAGATGAGCCATTTCCCGAGGAAGATCATCACGAAGACATCGAGAGTATGGCGGCTATGCGTAATACTATTGTGCAACGTCTAACGATGCGCACTCAGAGAGTGAACAATATTTCATGAGTGTGTCATACTGATTATTGCTTTAAATTATTCTTATTTTTAGTGTTGTGTTGAAGTAAAGACACAATTTAGTGATAATATTTACGGATATAAAAGAAACTCATCAGTAGTTACGGATATAAAAGAGAAGATATATGTCACAATGACTTAAATGAATTAACAATCCTACAATGGGTTAAGTTAGTACATAACAAATAGGTTTAATACATAAGTATCTTATGTCACATCCATGTCTAGTTACTTCTCTAGGTTCAAGAACAGTTTAAAATTTGACACAACCCAAAGTATTACATTACATCCTTGAAAATTAAATATCATCTAACACTTAATAATGTCAAGTCTTGTTAGACGAATTCAATCATTTTCCTAATGCTTGCCGCAAGTACAATAATTTTGTCTCCGTAGTCGTGCAAGCTCGCAGAAATGAACATGCTCGATCATGGGTCTTAAAGCACTTCAGCGCATCCATCCAATATTTATCACCAAAAGTAACGCCTGACAACTCTGCCACCACTTTCATGACAGTACCTGCGTTGGAGAGTTTATTTTTACCTACAATGTTAACAATGTTGTCGAAAAAAAGACTTCACCTAAACCAATTAATGAAATTGGTTAAAAGAGCATACCTAAATCTGTGGGGTCTCTGATGTACTGTCCATATTGTTCTAGTTCAGTTTTTGCCTCAGTTGTTAAATATGCAACCATTCGATCCATGTGTTTATCCTCCACCAGTTTTGAACTGCCTTTGCGTTTTTCTCTGCAGGAAAATTCAGGAGTACTGAACAATGATCTTGGCAACCGTGACAATCTTGATGAGGAAGGTTCGGCGTAACCCACAGGAGATGTATCATCTCTATTCACATTAGCCCCTTCTTCCACGTCTTGAGGGACTGCATGCTTATTAGAGTTCATTCCTCCTCCAACTGAAGATTGTGATATCTCAATATCTTCAAGATCGAATCCTGTTGCCTGAGTCCCCATACTTTCCGTCTGGGAGACAAAATCTGCAGCGGCGCGACCAGCCTTCGAGAAGTCCTTTAGTGGTGCAAACACTCGCTCCAGCTCCCGATAATGTGCCATAGTTTGAGAGCGAATAGTTCTGAATTCTGGATTCTCCTGAAATTGAATAACAAAGCATATGATTTATTTGAAAATTAATGACAAGTCCACAAGCACCGAACAACTAAACCAGCCTACTTTCAAAATTCAGCATAGAAGGTATGGAATTCTTAGTGAATCCAACATGTCTAAATTAATCAAGAAGAGACAACAACACTTATTTCCAAATAAATCAATGTTCCATAATATAACAATATATTTTCTTAGAATATGTTTTCCTACGCACCTGAATGCGACTTCTCCACCAGTCATCATCAGCTAATAAGGTCCCCATCTCTTCATCCCAACCGATACCAGTAGTAGATTCTAGCAATTTTTTCCACAGCTTGAACTGTTTTCCTAGGCCGCGCCATTTCGTTTTAAACTGATTCAAACTATATTTCTTTGCATATCGAGCGACGAAGTTATTGTACACATTTTTCCAGCCCACTTTGTTCAAGTTACCCGCCGCAATCCAGTTTTTATCAACTGCCTCTGCTGCGTACTGACAGAGGAACGAGACATCGGCATCTTCCCACTTGGCACGAGGAATCTTATTAGGTGATTCACCAACAACCTCTTGAAGATGGGAGAGATTGTCATTAGGAGGATTCATCTTACGCACCTACAAACTTTTCAGCATGAGATAAGTACATTCAAGTCTATGTAGATTTCTTACTGTGTATATCATCAGTGCACATTAATGAACAAACAAATTGAAAAACACCAAATCATTGACACATGGATTGTTTAAGATTTAATGGATAACATATAATGGAAAACAGAATAGCACCAGATATGCGTAGGGAACCCGACATATCACACGTATACGTCTCTCCTTACTACGAAGGTAATATGCGTGAACCACAGTACCAGTTCGAAGCTTCATAGAAGATTCAAAAAGTTCTATACCAACAATAAATAAAGAACGACAAAATTAGATACAATTAGTCATCTTCATAATCAATAGTTTTTCTTGCATAGCTGTTGTAGTTACTTATAAATTAAGTAAGATCTTAGTTGGTTTAGAGAACTAAGAGCCGATTAGAATCAATAATTTTAGTAATTCTTAATGTTAATTTTGCCCTAGGAAATTAATACTACTTCAAACACATTCTCGGATGCTCACTTCAAGTTGAACCTAAGGAAGCAAACAAATCAATAACCAAGCCAACTCAAATATGCAACCTCTAGAATAACCTTAAATAACATTTGTGCAGCTCAGGGAAAAAAATTGTGAACAACTGAAATTAGTTTACAAGCTAAAATAGAACTAGAACCCATTAACTCCATTTCACCTTAAATAACAAGGTTGCCCAGCAAGCTTTATCCTAGTAAGAAGCATACTATCACTACATGTTTTATGGTTCCAACTCAATAAGCATGGCAGAATACTTACCTTCAAAAGGAAGTAGTCAAGGCTTCAACTAAGTAATGCTTAACCAATTCTCTTAGCTTAAAGGCTAGTAAGGGCCGACACTACTGTATTCTTTAGTGCTTAAATACAAAAAGGATTAGAGATCTACTTAAATAACAGAGATAAAAAAAATTGGAAAAATAAAAATTGAAAGGGGTAACACGACAATCAGTACCTGAGGTTGCTGGAGCGGCGTCCGGCAACCACGACCGTGGCTGATAATTCGAGATCGCCGGTGAGTTTCTCCCCAAATTCGAAAACAGTCCGGACCAGTAGTACCACGATCATGAACGATGAACGACGACGACGATGGCGACAATGATCGGGAAGATAAATAGATGGAATAGAAGGAGAGAAGGCGCCCTCACCGCGTCCTCCTCCCCACCTCGATCGGTAGCTCCTGATACGTCATGAGGCATTGTTTACAGAGAAGAAAAAAAAAATTTAACCGTCTGAGAAAAAGAAGAAAAAGAAAGTACTAGGGTTGCGATCGAGTTTGAGTTTTGGATGACTAAGGTTGCTTTTGTCTATTGAATGAGGGCAAAATAGTAATTGCACATGATATTGACTTGGTCAATATCATGTTTTTCGGTTTCTCACGTTTTGACGAACAGAACAAATGAGACGTAGCGTAAGAAGTGATTCGGGGCCAAGACAAGGTGGATTTTGATCAAACTGAAAATTTGAAAAGAAAGAAGGGTAAGATAGTCTATTACAGTACTATTCAACCCATTTTAATAATCAGTGAGATTCTTAGTCTCCAGATCATCATTCAACCGGATGGTGTTCATCAATTTCTTTGAGGGGATCCTCAATTTGAACTTCTTCTTCATCTTGATCGTCGTCTGTTATGAAAGCAGAGCAGTTGAGCCCAGCTACCTCAATCACTTCTGCCACTCAAACGACAGTACCGATTCGACGAGAAGGAACCTCGTTCAGCTGCTCTCCTCCCACTCAAACCACGCCACCGGCGGGTTCTTCAACACCACTATCGCCGCCGGAAATTCCTCCATGTTGTACGGCCTTTTCCTCTGCCGCGGCGACGTCCCCGCCGGTATCTGCCAAACCTGCGTGGAAACCGCTGCGGATGAATCTGCCGGACTGTGTCCAGAGGGAAGGGATTTCATAGTCTGGTACGAGGAGTGCATGCTCCGGTACTCAGACCAATGGTTTTTCGCCACTCTCCAAGCAAGCCCTAAGATTGTGCGGTGGACGAGCCAGGAAGCCGGGGACGTAGACCGATTCGATCGGACCGTGGCGGCGACGGTTGAGGACATAGCGAAAGCAGCGGCGGCGGCGACGACCGCCAAGAAATTCGCGACGGAGGAGGCGAATATCGACGTGGCGGCGGCGGCGGCAAAGAAGGTGTACGCCCTTGCTGAGTGCGTCCCGGATCTCTCTGGATATGATTGTTACAGATGCTTGAGAATTGCTATCGCCGAGTTCCCGCGTGTACTATCTGGGAAAATAGAGGGGAAATCTCTCTTACCCAGCTGTGGTGTCCGATATCGAATGTCTCCATTCTACAACCAAATCCAGCCTCCGCCATCGCCCTGCCCGCCTGCAGGTTAGTTACTAATATATTGGGTTGAGTTGAAATTTTACTTTCACGTGTATATATATATATATATATTTGTCTCAAACAAAATCATGGAGTAAAAATTTGACAGAGGCTATGCTAATCAAACCTGTATTTCTTAAAAAAAAAAAAGGTTAATCATCAAACACCACCTAAAGTTTATATAATATTCACTTTACTCCTGACATTTCAGAACTTTTTATCACTCTATCTCTATCCTTCACTTAATAAGTCAATACAAAATTAACTTCTCATAAAATAATATGACCAGTTAATATAGTTAATATATTTCAATAATAAAGGGAGGGAGGTAGTAGAATATGCAACTTCCTGATGAACCCTAACGTCCATTTAATTTATGTTAGATTTTTAAAAGTTAATTAAAAAAACTGGACCCTAATTTTTTTAACCCTAACTCATCTAGTTTACATTTGCATCCCCACCCAACCTTCACATCATTAACCCCACATCCGCTGAACCATGGCCGAACACCTCACCACATCGACAATATATGATATCGTCAAGTTGACAATGCAGGCGAGGGCTAGAAACCCGCAGATGAGCAAAGCAGTCAGGCAACACCACACAAAAAGTACCATACTACACACCCACCTTCCCTGCTCTTCTTTACACCTAAATCATCTCTCTCTCTTGTCTTGCAAGTAGTTGAATTTCTCCAGAAAAAGAGAAAAGGTGGTGGGTTCATTTCCGATGCCAAATTTTAGATCAATATAACCAAATTAGTGTCCAGATTCCACAATACACAAGATATCCTCACCATTCTTCCACTCTACAAAAATATTGTTGAGTTTTCTTTTAATATGAATTGAAACTTCAACATCAAATCTCATTTCCCCCAAATAGATGAAGAGAGAGAGAGAGAGAAGCAAGAGCGCTCTCTCTCAAATTTCACTGCTAATCACACAAGTTGTAATTCCTTGTTGTGCGATTGTTCAAGACAGATGTCAACAATCTACATGTGTTAGTATCTGCCAGCAGTCTCTCGGGCCATTTTTTTTTAAAACTGGTAGACTTATTTTATTAGAAATGAATCCAAATAAAACAAGCCGAGAAAAAAAGATAGCAGTACCGAACAATGGTGCCAAAGTACCTAAACACATAGCCTAATAGGCTACCTAACAGCCTGCTAAAATCAACATGATAAAGCAATCTCCTACTATCTCATCCCCATCTTAAAAGGTCAATGAACACTAATGATGTCGTGGTAGATTGAAAGCTACGGAGAGCGAGTATCCAACACCCCTGATATACTCTATACAAACAAAATGGTACTGGCACGTCATAGCAGTACACTGATGCGAGAGATAGGGGCTAGAGTTGCAGATGACAAGCAAGTAACAAACAACAAAACTGACGCAAAATTAAAATTAATCAAACGTAAAATCAAATAGGATCCAACACCAATTAAGTAAAATTATCAAAATTTGACCACCCTAACACCTATAATAATAGGCATTAATGGCCACCTGCAGGGCTAGGAGTCCCCCAACCCCACAAATCGATGATCATTCATCCACCAAGCGTGACCCTGTTCTGCAACTCACCAAAAACCCAACAATGACCCGTACCTAAACGCAAAAAAACACGTACGATCCCGGATCCACCAACCACCACCAATTCATGCCATCCACCCATTCCTACTCCGACAACATATATGCAATTGAGGCCGATAGCAAACACACGTTTCGTTCTGGATAGGGAACCACAAGTTGTAGGTGCCAACCTTTGACTGCTGCAATTGCAAGTAAACATTTTACAGTTGTCAATTTTAACACAAGAGCAAAGGTTTCAGAAAAGTCTATTCCTTCTCTTTGATTGTAACCCTTCGCCACTAGCCTGGCTTTATATCTCTCTATGCTTCCATCTGACTTGTACGTTATTTTAAACAACCATTTAGATCCGATGGCCTTTTTTTGTGGAGTTAGCTGAGTCATAATCGAGGTCTGATTAAGCTCTAGAGCCTTAATTTCTTCAGTTATGGCAGCACACCAATTCGGATCCTTGATTGCCTCATCGAAGGTTTGTGGTTCCTGTTGCGAGTCTTAAGCAACCAGAAATGCCTTATGATGAACAAAATATCTATCACTTGCTAAATATTTGGAAATGTCGTAAGGTTTACCTGAGGAAATCTGATGCACAGAGGCTTGTGGCGAGCTGTTTACTCCAAGAAGATCAGTAACATAATCCTGCAAATAAGATGGAACTCGACGTTCTCTGGTGGGTCTAGGATTTTCTGGGACAGGTACTTGGTCAATTGTTGGATTTTCATCTAGTAGGACATTGTGTTGCCTTGGTTTCAGGTTTGTTGTATCATCAAATATTGGAGCGGCTTCTGGACTTTGAGGTTGAGTCTCAGTTTGCTGATGGTGAGGGTGTGTGATTTATCGAATAAGATGTTGTTAATGCACACTCTCCCCAAAATTTTATAGGTAGGCTAGCTTGAAACCGAAGAGCTCGAACTACTTCCAACAAGTGACGATGTTTTCTCTCAACAATACCATTTTGTTGAGGTGTGTCTACACATGAAGTTTGAAGATCAATACCATTTTGTTGTAAAAAAGCAAAGAAAGGTCCAACAATGAACTCTTGTGCATTATCGCTTCTGACTTGGTGAATGACCTTGTCAAATTTGTTTTTGGCCATCGCAAAAAATGCAGGGAAGTGGGTTGCCACTTCAGACTTGTGTTTAAGAAGGTACAACCAAGTGCATCTACTAAAGTCATCAACAGTGGTGAAGTAGTGTGCACCTGATAAGGAGGGCGTTTTATAAGGACTCCAAATTTCAACATGTATTAAATCAAAAGGTTCTGAAGCACAATGCAGACTTAGAGGAAAAGGTTTTCTAGTTTGCTTAGCACGTAAGCATGAATCACAATGTTTATTCTGATCATTGAAATTGAACTTGGACAACTGAGGAACTAAAGATAACTTTTGGTAGGGAATGTGACCGAGACGTTTGTGCCATAGGTCTAGGGTTTGAGTCGTTGCAGCAACAACTGCTGAACATGCCTTGATCCCTTTGAAGTAGTACAACCCTCCACGCTCACCTGTGCCAATCAGTCTCCTCGTTTCCAGGTCCTGTAGAGTACAAAAGGAAGGGTAAGAGGGTACAACACATTTCAGACTTTTAGCAAGTTGACTTACTAACAGAAGATTGCAATTGAAACCAGGAACATGGTGCATTTTCTCCAATTTCAGCTGCGATGATAAGTGTTGATGTCCAATCATTTTAACTTGCAGATTTTCACCATTTGACAGATACACACGTGAATTTGCAGAAGGTACATGTGTATGTGTTAGAAGTTCACTATTTGCTGTCATATTGATTCTTCGTGAGACCAAAGGATTGTGTAGCAGCCTCTGATGATGCAGCATTGGCATCGATTTCTGTTGTCTCGGTCCAGGTTGTTGTTTTCCAAATTTACTCGGATTTACGTCCTTCCACCAGTCGGGGTAACCTTTGATCTCAAAGCAGTCATCAATGTAGTGGCCTAGTTTTCCACAATGGTCACATTTGTTCTTGCTCTTGTTTGGATCTCTGCCAGTGCCAGATTTTCTCATTGGTTTGGCAAAAAAAGCTATTGCTTCAGAATTTTTCCTTGATACTGCAACACTTTATTGCTTCTCGTCCTTTGCAACAAGTGCATGGGCTTTGTTTGTGTTTGGTGAAGGCTCCATATTTAATATCTGAGATCTAATCACACCAAAGTGGTCATTTAAACCCATAAGAAATTGATGGAGCTTCTCACCTTCTTTCTCAGCTAAGATCTCTTTGTATGCTTGAAGTAAGTAGCAAGCTTGTCCCATAGTCCTTTCAATTTTGTGTAATATTCAGCAATTGATAGACTGTCTTGCTGCAGAAGAGACAACTCCCGCTTCAGTTGATGAATCCTAGGAGTATTCCCTTGTGAAAACCTTTCTTGAAGATCAATCCACATCTATTGAGCAGTGTCAACATATGCTACACTGCTATGTAATCCAGACACCAACGCATTGAAGATCCAAGAAATCACCATAGAATTACACTTCTCCCAACTTTGGAAAAGTGGTGATTTTTCTGGGGGATTTTTTATTGAGCCATCAATAAACCCTACCTTGTTTTTGGCACGCAAGGCATTGAGGATGACTCTCCGCTATGTAGGGTAGTTCTCACCTTTAAGAAGGCATGGGATGATCCGATGCATTTAGATGAAAAGGGGAAGAAGGGTCGTTGTTGTTGCTGTCAACCTCTTTTCCTGACTTATTTGTTTCATTGGCTATGATGATTAAGGTTGGATGAGAGAAGGCTCTGATATACGGATGGACATTGGAGCGGGTCGACCCGTTCCATGGATCGATCCGCATTGATCTGCATTATGGTGGATCGCTCTATGACCCGCTTCACTATATTGGTGGATCGATCCACATTGGTCCGACCCGTTCCACCAACAGTGACTAAAGTGTAACTTTTTAAAGTTTTGGTCTTTTTTTTATTTTTTTAATAAAGTTCAAGTTCTAAAAATGTAAACAATTTTGGGCCAAAATGTAAATATTTGAAAAGTTTGAGGACCAATTTGTAGTTTTTCTAAAATTGGAGGACCATTTTGTATTTTTTCTGAAAGTTCAAGAACTATATTGTAAGTAATATTTTTGTTGGTGGAGCTCCACTGGATATCCACGACCCGCTCCAACATAGGTGGATCACAAAACTGACCCGCTCCATGGTGAAACGATCCGGTGGAGCGTGGAGGGATCCGGTGGATATGTTTATCCCTACTCTAATACCATGTAAATAAACGAAGGCAACAAGAATTGGTGCCTTGCAGTACACAAAGGCTTTTAGTGTTTGTTTCATTAATTTGCACTTCAGTATGTAAGGTATTTATACATAACATAAGTCTAAGGAAAATAGTCCTATTAGGACCTGTAGTTTGACTAAGTAGTCCTAGTGCTACTCTAGTTTTGTAGAAGGGTATTTCTTAACACTGCCACGCGGTTTCCACCAGTGACATCCGCCGTGAATCTCGGTCGAATCTTCTACTCTCGACTACAATTTCGAAACCATCACGAAGCACAACTCAACAAAACAACCACCACCAGAACATGCCACCATCCCTTATAGCAAAGCTTTCCGTAGCGATTCTTTCTTCGTGATTTTAGATTTGCTTTTAGAAACCAGCGCAACTCAACAACAAAATCACCAACAAAATTTGGCCAGAAACGAAACTCCAGAACCACTAAAATCGCAAACAATGCAAATTTGATATTTTTCTAACTTAAGAAATCTGGATAAAATAATGATGATCACAGTAGGTAGTTATGTTGATCTGCTTCTAGTCATGTTGATCTGCTTCTTTCCATGTTGATCAGTAGTCTTCTCATGTTGATATGCTTCTGTCTAATATTGATTATCAGTCTAGTCATGTTGATCTACGCATTCCCAATGTTGATCACTAGTCTTGTCATGTTGATCTACTTCTGTCTTATGTTGATCTGCTTCTGTCAAATGGTGATAATAAGTAGTCTAGTCATGTTGATCTACTCATTTCCAATGTTGATCACTAATCTACTTCTGTCCAATGTTGATCTGCTTCCGTCCAATGTTGATCAGTAGTCTTGTGATGTTGATCTGCTTCTTTTCCATGTTGATCAATATTCTTGTTATATTGATCTGCTGACTAATGTTGATAGGTAGTCAGTCTAGTCATGTTGATTTGCACATTTTTAATGTTGATCACTAGTCTTGTCATGTTGATCTGCTTCTATTCAATGTTGGTCTTATCCAATCAGAATTCTCTGTCATGTTACTGACCATTTAGGAGACTTGACTGAACTTGTAGTTTATATGTTACTGTTAATTATTATGTATCAGAAATGGTTCTTAGTTACAACCTAAACGGTCTTTCTTGTTTCATGTATGTGCAGGAAAAGGCTCTCGGGCAATTGTTTATATTATTGTACCTGTAATTGGTTTCTTGGTACTTTTCTTTTTCATCTTATACTTCATTTCTCGCAGGATAGCGAAACCGAAGACAGAAGGTACGACCATATATTATGAACCACGAAAAGACAAATAATCTTGTGCTTTTTATTTTATTTTTTATTTTTATTCCCAGCGACTATCATATCTTCTTTAATTCTCTCAAACGGTACATAATGATGTTAGATCCAAGCAACGGAGCCATTCAGTCTCTACAGTTTGATCTCACCACTTTAAGGTCTGCCACAGACAACTTTGCTGACTCCAACAAGATTGGTATGGGAGGATTTGGCAATGTCTACAAGGTATTGTTTTTATTTGCTACTAAATCCGTTCCATAAAGATTGCATCATTTGACTTTTCGTCTCGTGCTTGACTCAGTTTTTAGAAAAGAAAAATTTGTTAAAAATAGTTTAAAATATATATTTAAAAACTAGACACATTCATATGCATATAAATTACTTAACGTTATATATCAACACGTTGAAGAAAAAAAAAATCATAAATTAAATGCTGAAAACGAAATGGTGCAATCTTTATGGGACGGATGGAGTATATACTTGCATGTTTCCTGATCATCTGTTTGCTGATACATATGATTATCTGTTTTGTATGGTTAAATGATTTATATGTTGGGTATATATGTTTGCTCAAAGTTTAAGAAATTTACGAATTCGTATTGGTTTAGGATTGTTTCTTGGCGAGTAAGTTTAGGAGTCCTAATTTGAATGAAATTGTATTTTCCTAATTAGAATGTGATTAGGTTTGGTTGTAACCGATATAAAGGGAAGTTGTGTTAGGGTTTTGGGTATGAGAGAAAAACCGATGTGGTAGAGAGACAAGATGTGAGGGTGAAAAAATAGAGAGGTCCCGAAGCCAGGATGGCTCGAAAGTCTTTTTATAGTTCTCATAATTTGTCGGATTGTTATAGTAGATTTCTTTCATCCGTGGACGTAGGCTAGTTAAGAGCCGAATCACGTTAAATTATCGTGTCATGTTTTGACAGTGATTGTTTATTTTCGCTGCCCGTGATATGTGTTTGGGGGAAGAAAGTTGTTCATTTGTGCACTTTTTTCCCAACATTATACAGGGCATATTACGTGATGGGCAAGAAATTGCTGTGAAGAGGCTATCAGAGACCTCCACACAAGGAGTTGAAGAGTTCAAGAATGAGGTTGTGGTGGTTGCCAAGCTTCAACATCGGAATCTGGTGAAACTAATAGGGTTTTGCGCTGAAAATAGAGAGCGGATGCTAGTTTATGAGTTTGTCCCCAACAAAAGTCTTGATTACTTACTCTTTGGTCTGTCCTTGTAGATTGAGATATGTACTATATTGTTGTTTTGATGTGCCGATTTCATGGAACTGATATTGTTTTTCTTTTCATCCATTCATACAGATGGAGTTAGGCGAGCACAGCTAGACTGGCCCAGGCGTTACAAGATCATCAAGGGAATCGCTCGAGCTCTCTTGTATCTTCACAAAGAATCACGTCTCAGGATCATACATCGGGATCTCAAAGCTAGCAACATTCTTCTGGATGAGAATATGAACCCAAAAATCTCTGATTTTGGTTTGGCTAGGGTTGTTGGAGAGAATCAAACGCAGAATCCGGAACAAACCAGAAACGTTGTTGGCACTTAGTAAGTCACCATCATCATCACTACTTTCGACTGAACGATTAATTGTGAACTAAGCACATGCATGCATGCATCCAAGTAATAAAACTGTGAATGTTGTTGCAGTGGCTACATTGCTCCAGAGTATGGTATGCATGGGGAAATCTCAGTGAAGACTGATGTGTTCAGCTTCGGCGTTCTACTTCTAGAGATTATAAGCGGCAAGGGTAACACTAGCTTCTACAAACCCGATCAAGCTGACAACCTTCTAACATATGTAAGTATGTTAAAAAAGAAACTCACCTGTTTATAGTTTATCAACAATTGCACCAGGCACGGATGAAACTAGAAGTTTTTTGTAATATCTTACATAGGGTATTACAGAGATAACTTCAATAATTAAGGGGTTAATGATTAGAAACGGACATGCAGAGGTTTACCAAATGTGAGTGAAGAGTAAACGTGTATATATATGGTTTCTGAGGAATTTGTGATCATTATGACTTGTGCAGGCATGGAAACACTGGAAAGATGGGAAACCAATGGAATTTATGGATCCAAGTGTTAGAGATTCTTACACAAGTGATGAAGTTATGAGGTGCATTCAGATTGGGTTGTTGTGCCTTCAGGAAGATCCAGAGGCGAGACCAGACATGGGCCGAGTGGTTATCATGCTCAGTAGCACCTCAGTCACTCTGCCGTTACCTCAGAGAACAGCTTTCTTTTACGATACGAAAACGGGATTAAGCACTCGGATAGAGTCTGGTGAAAGTACAAGCTCCTTCAGGGTCTACTCAGGTAATAGAGTTTCCATTACTGATTTGGAGCCTCGTTAGAAGGTACTCATTGTTGCTGTTAGGTTAATTACTTGTTATATAAGTTAATGTTTAGCTAATGGGTTACACTAGCCAGCACTTCCTAGCAGAGGCCAACACTGACCAGCACATGTCCTGGAGTGTGGCAGTTGTTTGTGAGGTTATCAACGTGTACCAGCGTGGGTATTAGTGTCGTGCCCTATTGTTTACTTGTCTTAGAATATAGTATGTCCCTTAAGGACTCTTACGTTATTTCAAGCTCGGTAAACTTAGAGCTGTTAATCCTATTCCTACTAGGTTTGTATCTCTGTGCTATATAAAGCATAAACTTTATCAATAGAAGTTTTGATGGAGTATTACCACAATTGTGATTCTCTTGAGTCGAATCAGCCCTAACATCTGGTATCAGAGCCCTTTCTCTAATGCAGAGTCAAGCTTTCCGCAGGGAGGGATACCAAAGTTTGAGGAAGATTATGAGCATTGGCTTTCTTGTCAGATCGAATGAGTAATGGACCGTGGTTCATGAAGGGTTTGTAGAACCAAAATAGGGTGCAATAGAAGCGCAAAGGAAGGCTTTACAGGATTTGACGCTTAAAGATCTGAAAGCCAAAAACTACACGTTCAGTTGATTACAGAGCATATTGCATGCTAAAATATCGTATCGGACATCGTACTGTTTTGTTAACGGTATAAGGTAATACCAATATATCGGGGATATTTCAGATGTATCGGAAATAGTGTACCGATTCTTAAATATATTGATATATCTATATTTATATACAATAATCAATATAAACATAAAAAATAACAAAATATAAATGGAGTTTAAACAAAAACAAATATCCACAAATAGTTTATGAAGCTTCTAAGTAGGCTAAAAAACCCAACAAAAAAATCAAATGATGCAGTAAGAGCAAAGTAAACATCAACCGGTATAACCATTTTCTTACAATTTTAATTTTCAATTTTTAAATTTCTTACAATTATATCCTATATCGTCATTTTTATCATTTCGTCTGATACACCGATATGACCGAAACCACCGGTACAGGTTGGTACAGTCACCGATGAGAAATTGACCTAAATGATACCGTTTTCTGACCCGTACAAAACTAATGTATCGGCCAGTACGGTACGATATTTTATACTATGACATATTGATTATCTTTATTAAGAATGAGACTTCCAAGGAGCTATGAGACTCTATGAGGATTCAATATCAAGAAAATGCGAGGGTAAAGAAAGTCTAGTTGAATGTTGAATGGTTAGAGAATAGACTTTAAAGTGTTTGAGATCAAACTAGGGGAATCTATCCAATTGTCCACTATAGAAATAAAATCTAACTTAATGAACTTAAACATAGAATTACTTATGACACCAAAGTCTAACCTTTGGTATTCCCTACTCTGCCTAAGAAGGTTATAAAATACTATAATAACCGTGACAGATAATATGTTTGAATCTGGCTCCCGATATCCCTGATATACTTCATATGAGAAAATAGTATCAACGCATTACAGCAGTGCGCTAGTAAGGAATAGAAAAAGCAAGCATGGTAGACAAAATAAGCAATTCTAGGTACTGACTCCAACAATATAACTCTATGTAACGTGCATCGAAAGAAAACATGGGTAGTCTATCGAATATAAATAAGCTAACCGATACTATGAGTCGTAAGCAAGTCGAGAGTAGCCATGCCGACCCTTTACCCAACCATCCCCATTGCCAAGCCTCCAAGTTGAACCTTTAGGTATTACCAATCCCTGCAAACAATGTTCATCAATCCACACCACTTGCACAGACCCATCCTTCGTCCGACTAACAAATTGAGTACGATCAAGCATCACAACATAAGAATATCGAGTTGTTTGTTCCCCTTCCATCTTCTCAACATATTTGTTCTTCTTGTTACGCTTACAGACTCCACTTCCTCCCACTACCACAATCATCGCAACACAAGCCAAGAATTTTGTCACATCCAGAACCCTAGGCAACTGCAAAAGCCACCAAAGGATTCAGCCACTACCACCACCCAAACCTAACCGCGACCACCACCAGCCCGATGCAAGCCGCAACTGCGCCACCGGTCCTACCAGTCGCAACCACCACCTCCTCCAATCGGTCGAACGACCGACTCTTCGCGCTCCTCTTGTCATGGAGCACCGTGACTAGTCACAATCGATGCGCCAGATATAGGGTATAACATATTGGTGGCTCGAGTGTAACGAATTACAGTCTTGGTCAGTTGAATTGATGGCGACAATGTTCCGTTTTTTTATATGGATATGTTACGATTGATGGTGTTCCGACACTGGTTGAGCGGAAAAAAAACTGTTGTTGCTCTAATGGAGGTCCGACAAATATTGCGGGATAATTTTTCCTTCAAAATTAACTATTTCGTCATGTCATGTTACATTGTCGGCTCGATAGTAGTAAATTTATCCTTAAAATGAAACGTTGATGAAAAATTTATCCCTAAAATAAAATATTAATGACATTTTTACCCCGAAAAAAAAATTAGTGACAAAATAAAAAATTATAAAAAAAATTGGTGACAAAATTGTCCATTCTCCCTTCTTTTTTTTTTGTGAAACTTTCATCGTTAATATATATGATTTGTATCGATATTATATTATTCAAATTCGGTCTATAACTTAAAAATGTAATATCATGCTCCTATAGGCCCAGTTAAGCACTCACATTCCTAAAAAAAAAAAAATTCAACTTTAGCATTTCAAATACATTTAATAATCTTAAATCCATCGATTCTTTATAAAATAATATTTTTTTAAATTTCTATATTTATATATTCCATCCGTTCCATAAAAATTGTAACATTCTATTTTCAGTATTTAATCTATGATTTTTTTTCTTCAACATATTAACATATAATATCAAATAATTTATATGTATATATTAAATGAATGTGTCTAATTTCTAAATATATTTTTTAAAATTATTTTTAACAAATTTTTCTTTATTAAAAATTAAATTAAATATAAAATAAAAAATTAAATATCTCAATTTTTATGAAACTGACGGAGTGTATATCTAATCCTTAGAAATCCAACCTTACGCTGAGGTGAGCCATAAGAATTTCTGGACGTATCTACTGGTCACAGTCGCCATTTAAGGTGCTTGATTCGGACGTTTGTGGATCACAATTGTCTTGAATGACGCGAGAAATTGGATCAGTTAGAAATGTATGCAAAATAATTCATACATTTCTAAGACGACTTATGAGTTATGACTTTAAGTCAAGTCTTTGACAAGTCGTCGTTCTAACCAATTCACTCATGTCCTTGCCACAATAATACCTGCCACCAACCAGCTGGAACTTAAAATAATTTCCAAGTACTCAATTGGCCTAAATGCATTTGTAGTCACTTTACTTTGTCAACTCTTACGAGTTGGTCCCTTAATTTTAACTCAGTATATATTAGTCCCTCAATTTTACATAATGGTGTGAGTTAGTCCCTAAATGAAAATAGACAATTACAACTCCAACTCAAGCTTTCAAACTTGTACCAAAGGCACCCTACTATTTACAAAGTTATATGTATTGGTTCAACATATGAATTAATGAAGTTTAATAAGATAAAGTAACTAAATACTCACGACTTTATCCATAAATGATTCTCATTTTATTTTTTGGGTTTTTTATAAAAAGAAAATCTCTCATTTGTTAGAAGAATTTTTTAATCATCAACGTCACTAGGATACCATGGAAAAAAAAATACTCTATTTTTTGTTATACTAAAAGGTCAAATTGGAAAAAATACATATAATTCTCAATTATTCGACTTAAAGCAAAAGAATCACTATTTTAATATCTACCATTTTATTAACACAAGCTATTATTTCAACCAATTTTTATTTAAATTTAAGTTGTAAATACTATTTTCTACCTATTGGATATGGTACATAGGGGTCTAATGGACCGAAAGCGAGGCTCACAATGCCTGAGAGCTTTTTGGCTACTTTCACCAGCATTTCAGGTCAGCGAATGGCCTGCCAACATTGATAGCTTCTATGGATAAGAGGCCTTGAAATCGACAGCTAAAGGACCCCGAAAACTCGCCTATAGGGAACAATGGAGTATTGGAACACCGAAATGATGGTTTTCTAAACTATACTAGAATCATAATTTTCTTTCCATGAAGAACGAAAATGAAAACTAACTAAATATGTTTATTTTTTCTTTTTCCATTTAAGACCTTAATTATCCCGTAGTACGATGAACTCTGATGAGAAGGGCGAGTTAGGCCTAAACTAAATCTCGTTTAGATCAGTACCCCGAACTATTCAAATAGTGCAATTTAGAGCCTCCACTCATCCAACTCGGCATGTGCCACCACGTGCCTTTAGTGAAGTGCCATTTTCTGTTAATTTTGTGAGTTCCACTTTCGACGTTTCATTTTTCATAGGAGCAGTGATGTAATTGTGACATTTTAAACTTTTGTCCCTATCCCCAATTAACCCAGACGGAGGAGTAAGTTCCTTCCACCATATCTCCCTCCGGCTCGACTCTGTTCTGTTCAATTATGCCTCAAAACCCAGTGTCGTTCCTGACATTCTATGGGCCCCAGGCAAAATAGAAAAATGAGGCCCTATATAAAATAAAAAAATAGTTCTTTTTTTTTCAATCTTCATCAACGTTGTCAATCATTTAAAATCTCTTCATTGTAAGGTCATTTTTTATCACCCAGAAAGAAAAACAAAAAATAAATCACAAAAAACTGCTTTTACGAGCATTATGGGATGCAAAATCATTAATAATAACATAAACATCAATTTTTTTTAATAAATCATTCTCAATTGATAATATTGCCAAACCATTCAATATTTCTTATGACATTGATGACCTTAAGTAGGTTTTTATCAACTTTAGCTTTGAAAAGCTTCTTTCAGCTGATGCGACAGTTAAAATAATTCTATAAGCAATGGAAACATTCAAATAGCAATTTTAAGATTGTATAAACTTAAGAATTTCAATGGCAGACATTGGCTCATTTGGCAAAGTCGTTTGCAACACTTTTAATTCAGAGTAAAAATAATTTAAATCAACATCGGATGAATCACCATGAGAAAATGTGGAGTGAAAATTAGCACAAGATTCTCTCAACTTCTTATCATCCAATGTCTTTAACCTGTTTGAACCAAACAAAAATCCAAAAATATTTTCAAATGCTTTTAATTGCTTAAATCTGTTTTTTAAAGAAGTGATTAACATGTTTACAACAACCAAAAAGTAATCAACTCTAAATAACTCATCAACGGACATAATTTATTCATTCTCATTATTCTCATCAAATTATCTTTTTTTAATAATACGACGCCTCATCCTCATTATCCAGATAAATGCTTTTAAGGCAACATAGTAATAGTATAGAACGATAAACAAAAAGATTAGACAATTAAAAAAAAAAAGAACAATAGCACCTGAAGAGTCTGATGGTCGGCGTCGGCAAGAATCCTTGAAGAGTTGAAGTTGTCGCCTGAAGGTCTGAACTCTGAAGCCACCTCAGACGTCGGCAAGCCGGCAAGGACACACCGCACACGTGATACTGATTCGGCAACGACAACGTCGACAATTGTTAACTGATTATTTATATCCTCATTAAAGTTGTCCTCTACAAACTTCTCAATCAAAATATGATTCACCTCGGTTAATTGGGTAGATTTAGAAGAGAGAGTCTCAATTGTTGGGAAATTGATGAGAGTTGAACTGCAAAAGATAGCGGATAAATGGAACAAATAAGGCTAAGAATAACAGAAGTCACAGTCTGTCAATGTATATTTTAAAAAGCATCAGAAGGACTAGAAAAATGAAAGAACAAACAACAAAATGTTGAAGAATTCTTAACCACTTAGGATAAGATGGGAAGTCTTACATTTGGAAACCAATATGGAAACATTGATAATACTTTAGGAAACTATTTAGTGTTGCAAACAGTGCCGATGAGGCAACGACTCGGTCTTTGTTTACGATCGGCGTCGGCGTCGGCGTCTCTACAGAGTCTAATGGTCGGCGTCATCAGCAAGAATGCTTGAAGTTAAATAATGAAGCCTGAAATCTTATGGTCGCAAGAATAGAGCCTGAAGGGACTAAAACGTTCGTTCGTCCCGTGTAGTAGTGTGGAACTGAAAATCTAAAACGTCCGTGTGAATAATGTTACTCGATAGTTTTTTTTTTTTTCCTTCTCTATTATATTATAATTGTATAAATATATATAATATATATAATAGAATATATTTAGGTATGGGTCCTTCGGATGTTGAGCCCTAGACGACTGCCCTCCTGTAAGTCCATTCACCCAATAACTTAGAAAGACGGTACCAAAAAAATGTCATATAGTAACGCTATCATTTAGTAACGATTGGAATGATTGTTCTTATAGATGATATTTAGGAACAGATTAATGAGGCGTTAGTTAACTATTGTAACGGCTTTGGAAAGGTATGAGTGTAACATAAGCTTAACGTTACTAGATTGTACTTCGTAACTTAGTTAGAGGACTGATCGGTAATGAAACACTTAAACCTACGATTGCTAGTAGAAACCTTATCCCCACTGAGGAGTGTGCAACTCTGTGTCTCCCTCCTCGTCCCCAACCCCAACCACCACCCGATAGCGCTTCCATCCCCCACCATGATCCATATTCTGTCCTTAACTACCACTGGCACCGTCGTTGTCATCGCCGATTTCCTCTCCTTAACTACCGCCACCGTCGTCGCCAATCTCTTCTTCTTAACTACCATCACGGACAAATTGACGATGAAGGCTGGATTTTGAAGGGGGTTTCACGATGGAAGAGAAAGAAAGTGGATTTGAGGGATGACGAGGTGGGATGGCGACCAAGGGCTTGGCTTGGGCATACTCGTCGGAAATAGGGAGCGAGGGAGATTTGGTCTGGAATGGCGAGGAAGGGCTTGGCATACGTTCTTTTGGGGATGGGAGTACAGGCGGCCTTGGACGGAGGTTCGCGACGCCGGAGAAACGACAGGTTCCCAGCGGACATTTTTTTGCGGAGGAATTCCGGCGATGAGTACGTAGTTGACAACATCGCGAGCTCAGCCGGTGTTTGTCATCGATAACGATGGTCTTTAGCCACGATTTCCTCGCGACTACAACGAACTGTTTTCTGGGAAACAATTGATGCTTCAAGGGTAAACTCTTAAGCTTAAGTTATTAATTTCATTACTATTTTCATTGATTCGATGAATTTGCATGTAGTAATTGTTGCTCATTTTAGTTGGTTAAGTTTAAATCTAGTCTCTATATGGTTAAGCATGCTACAAGAACTACTGTGGTAAAATCATAAGCTTAAGTTATGAATTTCATTACTATTTTCATTGATTTGATGAATCTGCATGCAGTAATTGTTGCTGATTCTAGTTGGTTAAGTTTAAATCTAGTTTCTATATGGTCAAGCATGCTACAGGAACTTCTGTGGCTGTCTCTTTGCTACTTCCGTTTTGCTTGTTACCGTATTGGTAGAGCTTATGTTACTAAATAGATATTGTAACGTCTTTCTGTGGTATTGGTATAGGTTCTAGGTTATACCGACGGGCAGAAAATCCGTTGGTATAGGATATAGCGAGGGTGTTTACATTTTTCCTTGGCATCGGTATTATCTATAGTAACGATTTTGCAATATTATCTATAGTAACAAGTTTTAGGTGTTACAAATTGACATTTTCTTTGTAGTGAGAGTAGCAGAAACTAAAGTTGAAGGTACGACGTTATATCTATATCAACCAATCAAATCCCACAATACAATTTTGGGCAAATAAATAAAGTAATAAACATATCTATATCACTGAAAACACAAAAGAAAAGAGAATGGTGTACGGACTATGTTGGGGCAATGGAAGGTTTTCACACATATCCTCCTCAAACAGTACTGGAAGTAGAAAGTGAACATTTCAGTAGATACTAAAGAGTGCAGGAAATCATGAGTTGATCACCGAAGGCATCTGCAAGACAGTGCAAAAGTAATTAGAAATCAAATCTAATTACCAGTTAAATTGAACGTGAGCAACAAAAAGGAAACAAGAAATATAGGTGGGAAAATACATGAGTAGAAGGACGACCTTAATTAAACAAAATATGGTCGAAGCCTGGTCCATGTTAGCCTCTCCAAGCCTGGTCAAACATGAAATATTTGTATTCTTTACTCGGATAGATTAACATGTTTTTAAAAAATTACTTCAAACAATTGTATAAAGAAGATGAACTCAGTGCCATGAGCACTTAATCTAGTGATCATCTTCTTAAAAATATTTGTAGAGATCTTGAATTTGAGCTTCCGACATCTCCAATCCCTTATCTTTTTGTATCAAAAAAGAAAAAGAAAAGATGAACCGAGTGGTAAATTAAAAGATAAATATTCTTTAACAATTAAGTAGGCTTACTCTCTCTTATTGTTTCGGACTTTGCTTGCTCAATCGATCATCTTCACCGTCATTCTTCCCGAGTATCAGCAAGTGGTTTTGTGCCTAATTTGGTCTGCTACTAAATATTACACAATTTATTTTAACTGTTTTATAATATTTAATCTATAATTTATTTTCATACATATTTAGACATCTAAAATTAAATATTTTTTATGTATATCACAATTTGCAACATATATTTTCTGAAAATATTTTTTTAATTTTTTTTTACATTATTTCTCTTTATAAATATTTAAATCAAATATTAAATTTTGAAATATGAAAATAAATGATGCTATTATTTAAGTACGGAGGGAGTATGTTTTCTAGGTTTCCTGCCCTAAAACAGAAGTATTTGAATTTGATCGTTGGAGAAAAGAAAAAAAACGTTTTGACCTCTTTAACATATACTCTCGCGTCATTTTTTTTTTTTTCAATCCTCTTTTTTTTTTGGTTGTCCAACTTTTTTTTATCCTGACCTTTTAATTGAATCTTTGTACATTTTTTTTTTGGAATAAATACGACTTATTTTATTAATGATAAACCATTACAAAACAAGTGGAGTACGACGAACTAAAACACCTATAATATGTAGGTACAGGAAAACCGGCCCTCTAATGCGGAAATTCACTAGAGTAAAGTTATTATGGGTAGCTGTAACCACTATGAATAGGCTCACCTGAACGGACTTCTAAAGGCTATGCATATTCATGATGACAATCATGATCATTATGACGGTAAAAAGATTTAAAATTCTGCTCCCAGTACCCCTGTATGGTACCGGCACATCATAGTGGGTTAAGGTGAATACTACACATAATAGTGATGGTAACCACAATAGCATAACCATGCAAACACTAACACAAAACAATAGAAAAAAAGATGAAAACTAAATTAGTAACTAAAAAATAGTAAAACTGTGGAGCTCCAAATACCGACAATCCACATGATGATTGGGGGAGCCAAATATCCCACCAGCCTGGAACCGAGGCGTTCATTAGTACAGGGAGGGCGAGCTATGGCTCAACCCTACCGATTTAGAGAAACTTGCCGATCCCACTTCACCAAAACCATCCTCCTCCGTAGAGAGCCACCAAGCACTAGACCCCAATAAGCAACCATTCCCCAACCAGATCTTCAAGTGGTCCATCCAATTAAGCGTACCAACCAAAAATCACCCGAGTCTTCTATGATGGCACTGGTGATAGTGGATCGAGTCGTACCGGAAGAGCCGATTGCAGTGATAATGCTTCTTCCGGACCTCCGATCAAAGGTGATCCGGCGAGAACCGACAAAGATCAACATAGCCGGATGGAATTGAGGCCTGCACTCAACAAGATTATCAAAATAATCAAACTCATAGCCCATCTTGACCTCATCGGCAGAGCAATCCTGAACAAACATCGCGCAATCGGTGATGGACCAAAAGCAGCGGTGGTGGAAACGAGCCGAGAAAGGGAGCAGGACCCCGAGACCACTAGTTTGCTGCAGATGAGGCAAGACTCCCCACCGGCATCGCAAGCCGATCCCTTCTCTGAAAGAGTAACCAGGAGACCGGTCACCGGTCCAGTTGACAATGCAAAACTAGCCGCTGACGACGCGCCGGTGGAATTGCCGAGAAACTTCTTGGCGACGTGAGAGAGAGTGGTGAAAACCCTAAGAGCCATTCTCTAGTGATTTCGATTTCTCTCAGTTGACACAAAGAGTGGCTCGAAGGCGGCGGGCGGGCCACCGTGCTTGAACTCGCGACCGTCGAGCGAAAAGAGAGCAGAGAACCGAAGCGGATGAAAACCAGAGCAAACAAGGCGGAGATCACCGATAAGCTACCTGAGAGAGAAAGAAGACAAGGACGAATCACGGAGTAAGCCGTCAATAGTACTTTTTTGTACTGCCAATCACGTTAACGAACTCTCTATTAGGAAGCTTATCCCTTTTCCACTCCTTTGCCCATGCACTCTCGCCTGGTGGTTCCTCTCCCTCTCTCTCTAATTAACCATTCTCTCGCTCATATCATAGACTTATAGTACGTACAGTAGCATATTACTTTTATTTCAAATTTCTATGATCTTAATTATGGTACGGAGTAATAAATTGTGAGCATAAATGTAAAATTCCAAATCAATTGTACAAACTTTAATCTCACGAACATAAACAAGAAGAAGCATATTCGGAGGACGTGCATAAGCTCAATTCGCACACTCCATCATCACTGCCTATTTAGACACATGCATAAA
>JBBYHH010050835.1:0-15926 GCA_038382905.1 Daphne laureola
TGTCATTTTTTTTACGTCATTGCCATGTTTCTTGCTTCACATAGTTGTCATATGTTGTAATCTATGTGAGTTGTGGTTAGCATGAATTAATTTGTGAGGATTAACTCTGAATGTCGGAAGCATCAAAGTTAAAAAAAAAACCCAGACATTGTCAATTCTTAATGGAACAAGCACGTGACTCTACACAAGTTGCAAGAACGGTGCACCCGGAACCTTAAGGTCTTATCACATTGGCTAGCTACACAAGACTCGACAAGTCGGTATAGTCAAGGCATTGAAGTGATTGCAGCCAAGCTAGATGTCACAAGTATAGTTGCTTGAAATTGGTCTGGATTCTTGTACAAAAGGCATTGTTTTATTTCACAATTGTCAATTCAGTCATTCATTTTTTTATAATTGTACATTTATCTGTATATAGTTTGTACTAATTGGTGCTCTTTTTCTTTTCATTCTTCATGACATTCTCATGCATCATATTTGTTTCTAACTGTCAATGACGCATCTCCGTACTTGTACATAAATCATGCATTTAATCATTTTTCATCTTCAAACATTTCTTTGGACATTTTCATTCTTAAAATTAGAACCTAAATAAGTAAAAAATGTGGTAAAAAAAAGTGGGCATCAAGGGGGCCTTAGGGCAATTTTATGACGTGAAAGTTTTCGATGACCCCTTTTGTGTCATGGAAAGGTGATTTCTCCCAAATGGTCTTTAAGCTAGGTCTAACACATTGATCAATGCAAATGTGTGATTAATTGGGGAAGTCTTTGGATTTTTACTCCAATCTTTGAGAGCTTGCCAAGATAATTTAAAAGATAAAATTAACTAGATTAAGTCCAGAATCTAGGGCATTGTCTTTGTTACAATGGACCTCTGTTATTCTTTTCCTTCAAGTGAGAAGGGGTAAAACGTGTTAGAATTCTTGGCGCACCAAGATCATTTGAAGTGGTACTTGAGTTAATAGAGCTAAGTGAGATCTCAGAGGAGGCTAAATGTAGCTTGCCTGAGCTCATTTCAGCTAGAAGTAGCTGTACTAAGCTCACATTAGCTCTAGGACAACTACAATTAGTTTCCCTCAGCTCAAGTTAGCTAGAAGTAGCTAACTCCAGCTCAAGTGAGCTAGTCTTGATGGAGAAGTAACTTTCAACTCAAAGTGAACTGAATGGAGTTCTATATAACTCAATTATGTGAAATGTGATGATATGAATACTTTTGTAGTATTTCATAGGTCGTAACCATCCATTGGTACCATTTTACATAAAATAAGGGTATTTTGGTAAAAGGCCACATCTAGGGCTAACCTAAACCATTATTACTAGCACCCTTGGGTATGACACCCTTACCTTGGCGGTTATGAGAGTTGGCCAGCCAAGAGAGGCATCATTTTGGTGAAAAGATGCTATTGGGAATGCACTCTTTCGCTAAAATGGATGGTTACCAAGCCTAAAGGCTTATGTAAGCCTTAAGGGAGTGTCCACCTCTCAAGGCCGAAACATTGTGTATTTTCGGCCAAGAGAGGAGGTTACCAACCCCTTGTAACCGCCTCATCTCTTTATCAAAGAGGGCAAGGGGCCGGCCAAAAGGGTTACTAATTTTACACTTGGGTTTTCTCCTTCACATTCTCTCTTCCCTTGGCTGAAACTAAGGTGATTCCTAGAGCATTTCGGGTGGACAATTGTTTGTGTTTTTTCAACACAAATAGCCTCATTTGTACACATGCAATCTGGCCTTGAAGGATTTCTAGAGAACTTGAAGATCCGAAAAGAAGAGGCACAAACTTCTCTAAGGTACGAGGTATGTATTTCTTCTCCCTTTCTCGTCTCTTCTTCTCCTCTTTCTTCTTCACGGATATGAACATACATGATTATACAAAGACATCGTGCTATGAATCTTATAATTTTATATGAGTTAATCCGCATGTATATAACGTATAAAGAGACTATGAAGGATCTAAAATTATCAAAACGCACACTTGGCATCCTTCACTACCACATCACAGTTCTAGCATTCTCTTCTCCATTTCCAAATTTTTTCACCCAGCCATGACATAAAAATGTCACTGATGAGCTAAAATGAGGACTTGATGGTGTTTATCTCGAAGGCATTGCTAAGTCTAATGGAAGCAATTTTTGGTGTGATCTTTCAATTTTTATGGGATTCTTTTAGAGAAATATTACCTCAATCTATGCATCGATGGCCAAACCTACACTCAGAGAGTTATTTCAAAGATCATCCATCTCAAAGATTCCTCCTAACAAAAGAAATGTCATTCACAAAAAATGGTGGGCATGAGAGTGAATATACCCTTGAGAGTATTACCGCATTATCAA
The DNA here is from genome assembly GCA_038382905.1 of Daphne laureola. NCBI lineage: Eukaryota > Viridiplantae > Streptophyta > Magnoliopsida > Malvales > Thymelaeaceae > Daphne > Daphne laureola. The sequence continues at coordinate 2,332 of JBBYHH010050835.1, forward strand.
GGTTCGGCCTAAGTCAAGATTTCTTCCATCCATCAGTCTCCAAAGTCAGATCAAAGATTAAGACAGTTTCATAAAATCAACAACCATGGCGCATGAAAAGATTAAGAAAATATAAAAAAAAAAGGTCAATGTAAATTCTATTCCGATGTCTTTAGCTTGAAAATGTTAAAGTTATGAATAGTGCTAGTAGCCATTTGCCTTTGCATTTTATTCGGTAATAAATGGATAAAAGTCGCAAGTCAAACAAGGTTTGACCTACAAAAAAAGGAGAAAAAAAGACAAAAGAAATGGAGAATGAAAAAAAAATCGTGCCATGAAGTCTAAACTGAAAACCTGCAAAGGCGGTTTAGAATGGAGACATAATTTGAAGCAATTTTCATCATCCGAATGACATGAAGGGCAAGAAACAAAGTTCAAGGAGTATGACCCACTTTTTGAAGTTTCTCAACGGCATTTCCGCACATCATGAGAGTTGGGGGGCAACATTTCAAGTCGTTCTTATTGGATAAGGCGGTGATTTCGTGCTTACCGCTATCAAATTTTACAAAGAAGTCAAGTCGCTCATTGGTGGCAGCGATACCTTTTCTTATGAATCATTTTTCTCTTCATCAGCCTATCAATTATAAATGTCATATTCTCCTTAAAGAGCCATTCACCTGATACATCTGTTTCTTCACCAGTCTTATCATGCATACCATTTTTGTCCACATAAGCCTGTCCTTCATACTGAAAAAAAAGCCTTTTTGCTACCTTCACGTGTTTTACTTCTTCAAGTTGAAAAAGGGGAGAATAGCAGAGATATAATAATGATAAAAGGACCATCATATATTTTATCAAGCTCTATAAATTGATAAGAGTTTTCTTCAAGGACTAACCATGAAGCATTAATAAGTGTGGACCAGACGTAAGGACATGGTTTAAAGACTCTTGTGGAGAATTTACAATTTTGTGATCACATTTTGGGGAAAAGGGATCAGTCACTCATATAATTGTGCTTGAGATCCAAAAGAATCAAGGATTGGATAGCGATAATGCTTTTCAGTGTTAAGATAAGCTCATATGGAAGGAATTCAGAGGTAAGCTCAGACAAGGTTTTTGGATTTATCATGCATCATATGTTTTCATTTAAGAGCATCGTGATTCTTATATTATGGACAACTCCAAACATTAAGCATTTTCAAAGTCATGCATCATGGTCATCATATATGTCATGCACATTGCCATCAATCATTTTCAGAGACGGGTTTTCAAGGAACACATCAAGTAAGGACTTGAATGCGCATTGTGCAAGTATCCATTTCGGGATCAAGGCAAAAGGTTTGAGTAAGAAGCTCTTGAAATTTTAAAATGGCAACGGACCATGTACTCTTTAATTTGTGGTTTCCACAGGTATTTTCTGAACATTACAGTATCATGATGTAGTACAATCATCACCGCATGTCATTCTATCGCATCTTCTCATGCATAGGAGGGCATATTGAAAACTCCACACAGTCAGGGATTCCCATCGCTTTTAGAAATTCACTCGTTTTGTGTGATTTCTCATTTTTGAAATTTTGTCATTTTGTCAAACTTCATCCATTTTCAGAAATTCACTCGTTTTGTGGGATTTCTCCTTAAGTTTCATCGTTTTGTCAAACTTCACGCATCTTCAGAAATTCACTCGTTTTGTGGGATTTCTCATTTTGAAGTTTCGTCGTTTTGTCAAACTTCGCTACTTTTCAGAAATTCGCTCGTTTTGTGTGATTTCTCATTTGTGAAGTTTTGTCATATTGTCAAACTTCGCTCATTTTCAGAAAGTCGCTCGTTTTGTGGGATTTCTCATTTTTTGAAATTTAGTCATTTTGTCAAACTTCACTCATTTTAAAAAATTCACTCGTTTTGTGCGATTTATCATTTTTGAAGTTTTGTCATATTGTCAAACTTCGCTCATTTTCAGAAATTTGTTCGTTTTGTGGGATTTCTCATATTTTGCAATTTCTTCGTTTTGTCAAACTTCACTCATTTTGTGCGATTTCTCATTTTGATGTTTAGTCATTTCATCAAACTTCACTCATTATCAGAAATTCTCTCGTTTTGTGAGATTTCTTCTTTTGGAAGTTTAGTCATTTTGTCAAACTTCTTCACATTCTCGAAATTCGATCATTTTGTGAAATTTCTCACTTCAAAAGTTTAGTCGTTTTGTCAAACTTCCCCTCATTTATAATCACTCACAATTTTCATCAAAGGCAAGGAAGGTTCCTTAGCCTCAGTTCAGAGAGAAAGGTTTCTCTCCGTAAATGGTAGGAAATACCATTCTTCATATCTCATAATCAACTCATATTTTTCACTGAAGGCAAGGAAGGTTCCTTAGCCTCAGCTCAGAGAGAAAGGTTTCTCTCCCTAGATGGTAAAAAAGTTCTTCTCATCATTTCAAAATCATTCAAGTTTTTTTCACTCAAAAGCAAGGAAGGTTCCTTAGCCTTGAATAGCGGGAAGGTTTCTGCTATTCAACTCAATACGAAAGTTCTTATTGAGAGAAGCAAGGAAGGTTCCTTCGCTTCAAAGATAATGAGCAGGCTCTTATTATCTAATTTCAACAGTCATTCATCAACTTTTGTCAAGCATTGGGAAATCTCTCAATCTCGAATTTTGGGGTAAGGAAGGTTCCTTAACCTCGAATAGTGGGAATGTTTTCACTATTCAACTCAATAGGAAGGTTCTTATTAAGAGAAGCAAAGAAGGTTCTTTTGCTTCACAGATAATGAGAAGGTTCTTGTTATCTGATTTCAACTATCATTTCATCATTTTTACCGAGCATTGGAAAGGTTCTCAATCTCACACTTTTGGGGTAAGGAAGGTTCCTTAACCTAAAATAGTGGGAATGTTTCCACTATTCAACTCAATAAGAAGGTTCTTATTGAGAGAAGCAAGGAAGGTTCATTCGCTTCACAACTAATGAGAAAGTTCTTATTATCTGATTTCAGCAATCATTTATCAAATTTTATCGAGCATTGGGAAGGTTCGCAGTCTCGCATCTTTGGGGTAAGGAAGGTTCCATAACCTCGAATAGTGGGAAGGTTTCCACTATTCAACTCAATCGGAAGGTTCTTATTGAGAGAGGCAAGGAAGGTTCCTTCACTTCACGGATAATGAGAAGGTTCTTATTATCTAGTTTCATCTCTCATTTCAACTTTTATCGAGCATTGAGAAGGTTCTCAATCTCGCATCTTTGGGGTAAGGAAGGTTCCTTAATCTTAAATAGTGGGAAGGTTTCCGCTATTCAACTCAATAGGAAAGTTTTTATTTAGAGGAGCAAGGAAGGTTCCTTTCACTTTGCGAATAATGAGAAGGTTCTTGTTATTCTATCCAATCACATCAGTCATCAACTTTTTGCTGAGCATTGGAAAGGTTCCCAGTCTCAAATTTTAGGGTAAGGAAGGTTCCTTAACCTTGAATAGCGGGAAGGTTTCTGATATTCAACTCAATAGGAAAGTTCTTATTGAGTGAAGGAAAGAAATGTTTCTTCTCTTCACAGGTAACGAGAAGGTTCTCGTCATCTGATCACGACATTCATCACATTTATTTGAGGAAATGAGAAGGTTCTCATCCTCACATCTTTTTGGGGGAAAAGAAGGTTCTTTAGCCTCAGATGGTGGGAAGGTTTCCATCATTCACCTCAATGGGAAGGTTCCCGTTGAGCGGAGCAATGAAGGTTCCTTTACTTCAGAAAGGTAAGAAAAGTTTCTTCCTTTCACTGATAATGGAAAGGTTCTCGTTATTCACCGGACAAAATTGGGGGTCATCTTACTTTGCATGCTCCATGTTCCTTGAATCAAGCAAATGAGGGAAGTTTTTGACACCCAATTTTGTCTGGGGTCCTTAGTCGAGTCTAGATCTTAGGTTAAATTAGAGTTTTTAGAGTCTTTTAGAGATTTGTGTCATTTTAGGATTAACTGGGTCATTTAGGATTTAGTTGAGGCATTTATGGTTCATTTTGTCAGTCACTAATATTTAGATTAATCTGATAAAAAATGAAAAGAAAATAATAAAAAAAAATGGGTTAGGTTTCTTTTTTAGGGAGTCAGATTAGGAATTTTTAGGAATGTTAGGGACTTAATTGATCCAATTTTAGTTTTAGGTAGGAAATGTGGTAATTGTAAAAAAAAAGGAAAGAAAGGAAAATAGGAAAAAGAAAGCGTGAAGAAGTAGGGGAGGAGGAGTTAGCAAGAGCTAAAATTGCTGAAGTTCCAATCAAAATGGGACTCCAAATCCTAAACAAACTCTTCCATTTCACCCTAATTCATCATTATAAGTTACATCATCCGCAGCCAAGGAGGACACAAGAAAGTTCATAAAAAAATGCAGCAAAAAAAAGCCTCTGTTCGTTTTCTCCCGAACCTTCAACCACAACACTTTGATTTCGAAATAGGAACTTTCAATCACCGAAAACCCTACTAAATATGCAAATAGAAAAGAAACTAAATGAGAAAATGAAACCATGACAAAGAAGAAAATCATAAATGACCATTTAAAGCTATGGCTTTAATAGCTCAATTTCCTCCAAAATTGAATACAAAAGGTTTCAAACAGCTCCCTTTTATTGAACTAACCACTCATGTGAACATTAACTTTTGACCATCATAAATATGTGAACAATTTATGTTACATATAACTTGTGCAATTGTCTCTTGATTTATTTCATTGCTAAGCTCTCTTTATATAGAGCTTAGACTAGATAAAATCTAACTATGAGTAGGAGTCCTAAGTATACATTAATTATAATCTTACCTAATACACAGGAACTACTCCTAATACAACAGGTACTAACAAGTACTCCTAATGCAGTAGGTACTCCTTTAGTGACTTGGCTTACATGCCAAGCATCTTTCTTCTTCAACACTGCTCCTCAAGTTGGAGTAGATGAGTTCACTATACCCAACTTGCTATTAAGAAATTGGAAACGATCCCTTCCAAGGGCTTTGGTTACCAAATCTGCCAGTTGAAACCTGGAAATGATGTGAACTATTTTAATATCTTGGCTTTGTACCTTTTCTCTCACAAAGTGGCAATCTATTTCAATGTGTTTGGTCCTCTCATGGAAGACTGGATTTGAAGCAATGTGATTTGTTGCCTCATTGTCAAAATATAGTTGAATAGGTGTTGAATGCTCAATTGTGAGATCCTTAAGGAGAGCTTTCAGCCACACTATTTCACTAGTTAGTGCTTCCATAGCTCTGTACTCAGCCTCAGTTGAAGATCTCGATACAGTGCTTTGTTTCTTGGATTTCCATGAAACAGGTGCCTCTCCAAGCTTAGTTAGAAAACCTGTAGTAGACCTCCTTGTGACAGGAAAACTTTCCCAATCTACATCACAATATCCCCTCAACTGTAAATCATTAGGTGTAGGAAAGAATAAACCTTGAGTTAGAGAGTTTTTGAGATGTCTCAAAACCATTTTTGCTGCTTCCCAATGTTCCATCTTTGGTTCCTTCATGAACTGACTTAGAAGATTTACTCCATAAGTTATGTATGGTCTTGTAATTGCCAGATACAACATTTTTCCTACCAGTCTTCTGTACTTGTCTGGATCAAGAAAGATTTCTCCATCTGCTGCTCCAAGCTTATGTTGTTGTTGAACAGGAAAAGTAGCTGGCTTGCAGTTGATCATGCAAGTTTCCTTCAATAAATCTGGAACATATTTATTTTGAGAGAGGTATATACCAGATGATGACCTTGTTGCTTCCAGTCCAAGGAAGTACTTCAATTTTCCAAGATCTTTGATCTTGAATGTTCCATGCAAGTATGCGTTTGTTTCTGTAATTTGCTGATTGTCATTTCCCGCTAGTATAATGTCATCAACATAAACTAGCAAAGCCATAAAACTATTTCCTGTCCTTTTGGTGAACAATGAGTAATCTGATTTTGATTGAATAAAACCATACCTAAGCAATGCTTCTGAAAACTTGTGAAACCACTGCCTAGGAGCTTGCTTAAGTCCATAGAGAGATTTTTTTAGTTTACATACCTTCTCTCTTGGAATGCTTAGGCCTCGTGGAGGAACCATGTATAGTTCTTTGTCTATATCTCCTTGCAAAAATGCATTATAAACATCAAGACTGGTGCATTTCCCACCCTTTTACAGCAGCAATAGAAAGCAAACATCTGACTGTAGTGAGCTTTACAACTGGTGCAAAAGTTTCAGTATAGTCTGTTCCTTCTACTTGGCTATATCCTTTTGCCACTAGTCTTGCTTTGTAGTGTTCAACCTCACCATTTGTCTTGTGTTTTATTTTGTAGACCCACTTACAATTGATTGCTTTCTTACCTGTGGGTAGCTCACTCAGAATCCAAGTGTTATTGTTGTTGAGAGCCTCAAGCTCTTGATTCATTGCATCGTGCCACTTTTTACTCTTCACTGCCTCATTATATGAATCAGGTTCCTTTTCTAATGAAATTGCTGTAAGAAAGGCTTTATAGGTAGGAGTAAATTTTCTTAAGGAAATGTGATGTGCAACACATGAACCATTACCTGAAGGAGGATGATCAGCAGTAGGAACATTAGATGGTATATTACTTTGTGGTAAATCAATCACATAATCAGACAGGTGAGCAGGTGGTTTTCTTGTTCTTTGAGGTCTGCCATTTGGTTCAACTTGTGACCACTGGTTTGATTCTTCAGGAGTGGTCTCAGGTTGATTTGTTTGATAATCATCAAGGACATTTGACTGTATTGTTATAGGTTCTATGACAGAAGAGTTTTAATGGTTAGAGTAAGGAAAACTTTCTTCATAAAACACTATATCCCTAGACACAAGAAGTTTATGGGTTTGTTGGCCATATACTTTATATCCCTTTTGTCCCATAAGGTATCCTAAGAAAACACATGGTGCTGATCTTGGCTTAAATTTATCTGAAGTTCCTTTATAGACATAAACTTTACAACCGAAGACTCTGAGGTGATCTAAGGAAGGTATTTTATTATGCCGAATTTCATAAGGGCTCTTTATTTTGAGAGTTTGAGAGGGTGCAAGGTTAATTAGGTATGTTGCAGTTAACACACATTCCCCCCAAAATTTAATTGGAAGCCTAGCTTGAAACCTAAGGGCTCTAGCAACTTCTAAAAGGTGTCTATGTTTTCTTTCAGCTGTGCCATTTTGTTGAGCTGTCCTAGGACAAGAAGTTTGAGGTTTAATCCCTTTTTGTTGGAAGAAGTTTAGCATGACACCTGCTGACAGTTCTGGGGCATTATCTGTTCTAACAACATGAATTTTTGTCTCAAATTGAGTTTCAATCATGAAGTAGAAGGTTTTAAAGTAGGTAGGAGCATCCGATTTGTACTTTAACAGGTAGATCCATGTACATCTGCTGTGATCATCTACTAAGGTTAGAAAGTAATGACACCCTAAGGTGGAAGGTGTTTTGTATGGTCCCCAAACATCCATGTGAATGAGATCAAACACTTTATTTGAGACATTGTAACTTAGAGGAAATACTTGCCTTGTTTACTTGGCTTGGTGACATGAGTCACAACAGAATTCACAATTTTCTAATTTTAAGCTAGACAATTGAGAAAAAACTAAGAGTTTCTTGATAGGAACATGTCCTAACCTTCTATGCCAAATTTAAAATGATCTATTTGTACCTACAATAGCTAAAGTACTATAGGATTGTTCAAAGTAATAAAGACCATCCTTCAGCTCACCCTTGCCAATCATCCTCTTCGTGCTTTGGTCCTGTATAACACAACAATTTGGATAAAAGATGAGTAAACAATTTAAGTCTTTTGTCAATCTACTAACAGAAAGTAGGTTGCAAGTAAAGGCAGGAACACACAGTACATTCTTGAGACTAATGGTTGTAGACAGATTTAAATTCGCAATAGAATGTATGTTTAGTATTCTACCATCTGGTAGTTTCACATGTAAGTTGGTGGAGACAGTTCTTATGTTTGTTAAGGACTCTATTTATGATGTCATATGATTAGTGGCTCTACTATCAAGAATCCAGCCAAGAGATTTATGAAAAACATTACCAGCAAAGTTGACTTGAGCCTCATGGTGCTACTTTTCAGAGATAAAGGACATAAGTTGATCATATTGTGCGTGAGTCAGCATCAAATTTCCTGAAGCATTGTCTTTTTTAGCTGCATCTGTTGTGCTGATGTTGGCCTTCCTAGGTTTGAAGCCTTAATTGATCTTTTATCATCCTATTGACTTATTTCCTTACCACTAATCTCGATAGCCTTTTATGGTGAAGCAATCATCTGAAAAATGACCTATCTTTTCACAATGTGTGCACTTGCTTCTCTTTTTCTCTTCTTTGTTTTTATTGAAATTTGTTGCTAATGCAGTTGCCTTTTGACTAACAGTCCTTCCATTCATGATGTTCTTCTGTTTTTCTTCTTTAACCACAAAAGCATAGGCTTTATTTAAGGTAGGTAGAGGCTCCATATTGAATATTTGTGACCTAATTATACTCATAGTATCATTAAGTCCCATAAGAAAGTTGTGTAGCTTTTCATTTTATCTTTCTTTAGATAGCTCCTTTGCTGCTCCACAAGTGCATCCTCCACATGTGCAGGTAGGTTGGGCAGAGTAGTTTCCAAGTTCATCCCAGAGCTCCTTCAATTTTGTGTAATATGCGGCAACTGTCATGTTTTCTTGCTGAAGAAGGGAGATTTCCCGTTTTAGTTCATGTATTCTGGGAACATTGCCCTGACCGAATCTCTCCTTCAAATCATTCCATAGTTCTATAGAAGTCTTTGCATATGCTACACTTCTTTTCAATTCAGGTGCCAAGGCATGAAAGATCTAGGAAATTACCATGGAATTATTCTTCTCCCATGCTACTTGTATTCCTCCACCTTCTTTTGGTTTTGGCAGGGTTCCATCTATGAACCCAAGCTTATTCTTGGCATTGAGTGCATTGTGCATGGCCCCCTACCATACTGGAAAATTGTCACCTTCAAGTAGATATCCAGTGATGTTTGTTCCTGGAATATTTCCAGAGTTTAGGAAGTATGGAGATGAGGGATCTCTTATCCTTGTTGCTGCAGATGCCATTTATGTGTGGTTAGTTTTGATCTAACCTTACTCTTATACCATGAAGAATTTATATTGCATATAACTTGTGCAATTGTCTCTTGATTTATTTGATTGCTATGCTCTCCTTATATAGAGCTTAGATTAGATCTAATCTAACTAGGAGTAGGAGTCCTAAGTATAAATTAATTAGAATCTTACCTAATACACAGGAACTACTCCTAATACAGCAAGTACTAACAAGTACTCCTAACGCAGCAGGTACTCCTTTAGTGACTTGGCTTACATGCCAAGCATCTTTCTTCTTCAACAATATGTCTAAAACACACTTTTTTTAATCCTCAAGTTGCTTGATAAACATCATTAGTAAGTTAAAATAAAATAGTATTGATGAAACATGATTATACAAAATCATCACAATCCCTTTTCCACAGTTCCGCTTCCATCCAAATCATCCTCTTTCATGTCAATTAAGTAGAACATGATTATACACGGTCAATTATAACAAGCTAAAAAAAGAACATGATGAATGACTTATTCTGATAATTTCTAATATCACAAATCCAAGTAATATCTTGCTAGAATATATGTGAAATGGATGTATCAAGAGGTACTTCACAAAAATGTCATGGATGAGGCGACAAGATTGACATTGTCTGTAAAGGTGAGTAAGATGGAACAAAAGTGCATATGTCTTCTGTTGAGAAAGAGTTAAGAACTTGTAAGATATACTCCCTCCATCCCATTATTTTTTAAATGCTTTCTTTCGGCACGTTTATTAAGAAAATTTTGACTCCCCCCATATATCCCTCGTTGAACTTCACCTTCTCATATTGTCAGTACCTTTTCTCTTTCCTTCTACAAACATTTTCATCCAATTCTTTCTTCTACCCTGATAGATTTATTCTATATTTGAGTTAATAAAGTACAAAAATGAAAAGAAAAAACAAAACCGAATAAATAGAGATCCATTTGTGCATTTTTCAGTCCACATAACTGGATTACTCTGTTCATGGAGTCATTTTTGAACTATGGCTCATCGAGGACCTTGACCTCCGCCAGAAAAAGGACATCACTTTATAGAGGAGGATTAGAAAAAATGACGGAGAGAAGTAACAAAAGAACATCCATTGACAAACTAAACAATAGAACTTGCAGTGAGGGTTTGGGGAAGAAGATGGTATAGGTTGCACTAAGTGTGGTGGGCTTGAAGGAGAGAAGAAATTGATCAGATAGGTGGAGAGAGAAAAAGATAAAGTTGAAAGAATATAAATTAATAATGAGTGTCTTTGATGGGTAATATAGTAAATGAGTATGTAAAAATTTGTTAAAAAAAAAAAACGTTTCAATAATTTATGGATAACCCAAATAGAAAAGTGTTTCAAAAAAATTGGACGGAGGGAGTAGAAGATAAATTACATAAAGGAAATTACATATTTTAACCTTCAGACTTTAATCTTAGTCATGGTTTATTAGCTTATATGCATCATTGATTTTCTTAAGGCATTTTGGTTTCAGATGTAGCTGAATTGGCAGAACAAATTAAATGGTCATAATTACATAAGAGGATAAGTGATGGTATACCTATATATGATCTATCAACCATGATGCTGTGAAGTTTACACACCAGTAGATGACTACATAATTAATGATGTTGTTAGTGTTAGTCTTAATTAGTCAGAGAGCAACTGATGAAGTCAATTCAATAATGAAGACCCTGATATGGTGCCAATAGAATGAAATGAAAAATGAGATCTTATTAAACATTCAGTAATAAAATTAACACAAGTACCAATCTTTCTTTTGATTTTAAATGTTCCTACCAACTCCTAGGTTTAAGTTATGAACACATAAAATGTGATATCTTGTACTCCAGAAATATGACACACAACCACCTATCACATACCTGAACAATCCAAGGATAGGAAGCTCTTTCTGAATGGAAACACTTCTCTTCATAAGCAATACAACCCCAGCACCATCAGTAACTTGGCCAGAATTTCCTACAAAAACATTTGGCCAACATTAACACAATTGTAACCAATTCATAAAAAAAGAGCAAATAAAACACTTTTGCACCACAAAATACCAGCAGTGGTGGTCCCATTTTTCTTCAAAACATGCTTTAACTTTTCCAAGTCGGAGTTCATTGTCACTGAAGCCTGGTCCTGCTCCTGCCTCGTCACACTGAAACGGTGTGTAAGTTTCTCTAAAGTAACATCCATCCTATACACAGGAGGAGGTTTAAAAGTAATATCAAGTTAGAAATAAAACTCACAAATACTATGGAACTTGATAACAAATAAAATTATAATAATAAAAAAAAAAGTTGAACCAAAACCTAGTTACAGACATAAAGCATTTTCTTCTCCGAACACAAAAAGATGTTAAGTTCATTGTACTCACTGTTTTTTTAAAGTAACATACGAATTCAACTCTTTAATCTGCAGAAAATTTCAACTGACCTTAGTTTTCAATAATAAAGAACTACCAAAATAAAGTGCAAATGTTAAAGCACCTTTGAATGCTTCCATTTACTCGGGATCTTGTTTGCTTGTTGATCATTTATACTTTCCATATCCTTGACTCCTCAATCAAACTCTTTAATAAGCCTAAAACTGTAAAAAGAAAAGTTGAAATCTATATGGATAAAAAAAAAGGACAAACCCATTCCAATGACATAATCTAAAGCAGAATAGATGATGTGATTCATGGGCAACAAACACCTTAGTCTATTTACAACGTTTTACAACAGTGTTTTAGGATGTCCATTCTCATGTATTTCAAATAGTTACATTGTCTAATACCTATAATCATTTTGAATTTAGTCTTCCACCTCTTTTCATGATGAAACCATGTAAGATGCTCTAGCTCCTCAAGGATAGAAACATCAGCTTCTATTCTTCAGGAATCATCTCCAAAATATATCCTGCAAGAAGAAAACTTTTTTCATCAACATCAAACAAAAACAAAAACCACATTGTACATAACATCAACTTAGACCCTTCATCATTTTTTTACTGAATCAGAAACCAACTTCACACACACCCAAACACATATTATATATATATGTGTGCTCCTAATAGTTGAACATGATATCGCAAAAAGATCATAGCACAACATTCCATTATCAACAAAGGGATGCATAATTTAAGAGACCCTTGGAGTTAATAAACATCAACCAGAAATAGAGCATAGATCAATGACATATTTACCATATATTAGATCAAAACTTAGAATGAAAACAATATAAATAAGTGCCATGATCAATAACAAACCTTCCTAGGACAAAAATGAATGACGAAGCTAGAAATGAATCTGATACTCTCCTCAAGCCATTGATGGATGTAAGACTCGTGCTCTGATGGTGAAGTGAAAGTAGTGTTACTGGGATATACTAATCTCTGATCTTTCAATGACAACCACATAGGAACCAAAGTGACCTTTCGCAATCAGTCTTTGGCAAGATAAGCGACTCGGAAAAATAATGAGAGTGAGGCTAGCGGCACATCGAAACAAGTAGCATATTGAATACCACTGAACACCTATAGAGAAATTTATAGGGTTGTAATAGCATAATGTTTTCAGTAGTACGCACGCATGACTTTCAGTTTGTCAGTTTTCAGGCAAATGGAGCTTTCAGGTGTAAGGCAGAAAGCATGAATCTATGTGGAATGGAAGGGTATGTCAATGGCATGCAAGGAATTTCACTTTGTGAATGTGTTCTCAGTAATCATCAAGAATATCAAACTGAAGCATAGACACAAGAAAATCTTGATGGAAAATATTGAACACCTCAGTGAAATAACTCAAGGTAAAATAAAGCTTGGCGCCACAATCTGAACTAACAAATCAAAAAAAGATATGAGAATTAGATGATCAATAAAGTGTACTCAGGGATTAACTACCATGCCTCAGATGCATCGCAAGAAAAATTCCAATTTTAACAGAACTGCAAGCAAAGCTATTCGACATTAAAACAGAGCCATGCCTAAGAGGAACACATTCTTCCTTGTTCATTTAATCATTACACTTAAGACTACACATTACAGTTGCAATGAGTTCAGGATCTTGAAGGAGGGAAATTAAGTCTGCCACAGAAATAGAAAATGAGTTACAGTTGGTATACAAAATCATTATGATCAAAACATCAATTCAAGTAAGCCTTTACTTAATGCTTTCCAAGAAGCATGAAGTTTTGCACTTTTTATCATTGCAAAGCATATCCAGAAACTAACTCTGAGTTTGTGATAAATTTTTTTAATAGCACGCTCTGCCTAGTAATGAGATTGGCTAATGCGCATAAAGGATCTTCACGACATAATCAACATTCTGACTTGCAATAACATAATACTAAAAAGCATAGGGATTAGGCCAAAAGCCTGAGCAACATAACAGAATTGATAAGGATCATATGTTCAATGGAAGAGACAACAACAACAGATACGTCAAGACCATGTTCTACTGAAGAATGCATAAATGGTGTTGACAAACGGAAGAAATCCTCTCTCCTATTATGCAGAGCAAATTTCATCAACAATAATAACTAAAAAACTGCTTATTAATTTTAAG
>JBBYHH010050946.1:0-15925 GCA_038382905.1 Daphne laureola
TCATTTTTTATACTTAACCTTTATTTCCTTTACCAAATTACCAATTAACACCATAAAATGACACTTAATCCATAAAACACCAAATTTACCAAATATTCACAAAGTTTCGGTTTTCATTCCAGAATTTTGGGATTCTTTCCAAATCAATCCCAAACTTTAACCAACTTGCTACTTTAGCCCTTCAAATTTGTTTTCTTCATTGAAACATCATTTAATCCAAGTTTTAACAACCAAATCATACACAAAACAACCCTCATACTTTTGGCCAACAGCTACACATAACCCTCAACTTTTGGTTTTTGACAAAACCTTTCAAAAATGATTTTCCAAACCATCAAACAACCTTAATCAATCAAAACCAACATACTAACATCATTTCTCAACCAAGATTCAACCAACTTAAGCATGATTTTTCACATATGAATTTTGACCAACATGAAGAATAAACAACCAATATGCTTTCCATGAAAATCCAAGAATTAAACATGCTTAACATGCTCCCAAAATCAACATACAACCATACTTTCAACTCAAATCACAAATCAACTCAAGAATATGGTTTTTCCTTCAACTAAATTCAAAATAACATCTCATAACTTGAACTTAACCTTACCTTAGTGAGATGATGAAATGAGTTGAGGAATATTGACCCCTTGAAGTTTCAGTTTCACTCTTTAATCCTTCACAAAACTTGATCCTAAAAGCTTGATGAAGAAGATTAATGAATAAAATTTCTTGGTTTGTCTCCAAATGAGTGTCGGCCAAGCAAGAGAAGAAAGAGTTTATGTTTGCTTTCTTTCTTTCTTTCCTTATATCTTTACTACTTGAATTATTAACTCATTTCTTTTCTTTTTCTTTTCATTATCCTTAAGATAATGTTACAACATTATCTATCCATCTTTGCCTACATCCATTAGATCAGATTTCCTTATAGATCTTCACCCTTAGATGAATGACAATAAGGTAAATCAAAATTGTAACCAAAATGATTACACTTTTTCTTACCTTATTTCATTTTCTTTTCTTTACAAAATTCCATCCATTCACTTAAGCCCATTTCCAAAAAAGCCCAAATGGGCCTCAAAATACGCCGTCCATAAGGCCCAAGTCCAATATGAAATTTTCCCAACTTTTTTTCAAAGTTGACCATTTTGCCCTCCAAACCCAATTTTTAGCAAAATGACCCGAGACTCATAAAATATTGTAAATTGTTAGAATTCTATAAAATGACCTCCAAATTACTCCTCAGGACATTTAATTGATTCAATAACATCTCAAATACTTAACTTCCAAGTCTCATAAAATTTACATAATCAAATTCTGGCAATGTTACATCGGAAATGAATAGTACAACCGGGGTGGGTGTAACATACTCCCCCCCTTAGGACTCTTGGTCCTCCAAGACTGTCCTCAATATTTGGTCAGGAGAAGTTCAATCGGGGAAGGTCAGGGAAATCGGGGAAGTTCAGTCGGTTCAGTAGGGGACAGGGATCTTTAGCGACAGTTCGACCTTGCCCACAGTGCGGAAAGAATGACACTGGGATATGATACCTTATGACAGGATGCTACCTCAAGTGTGGATCGACTGATCACTGGGTCAGTAACTGTCCGGAGACCTTGAAGGGGGATGCCTCGGCATAATCCAGATTCCAGCCTCGGGCCCAGCCCAACGCATCCCAGGGACATAGTGTACCATAGGATGGCCTCAGGGCACAGCAGCAGCAGAGGACACAACAGTCCATGCAGCCTGGATGAGTCTTCCAGATTATGAGAGCGGGGACTGCACGACAGGGCACACTCGCAAGTACAATTTTACTTAACGGCAAGTCAGTACATGCGCTTTTCGATACGGGTGCTTCCATTTCCATTGTGTTGCAGAGGTGTGTGACATCTATGCAACTACCTGTCATGCATTTGCCTGACATGTTTATAGTCCGTACTGCCTAGAGTCAGTACTTATTTTTGAATGAGCTTGCACGGGGGCATGCGCTCACTTTGGGGAACCATCAGATATAGTCCGATCTGTTGGTTTTGGTTATGCCGAAGTATGATGTTGTCCTGGGCATGGATTGGTTGGGCAAGAATTCTATACACATTGACTGTGCCAAGCGTCACGTCATACTCTCTAGGGAGACATTTCCGCTTATTGCTCTGCCCGACATGCAGATCATCAACCACAACATTGAGCTCACACTCATGGATCAGGTCTTGATTATCGACTGGGATGAGTATTTGGAGTTCAACCCCACAGGTACGCATATGGAGTTGGCTAAGATTCCTGTTGTGTGATATTTTTCACAGGTTTTTTCCTGAGGAACTTCCTGGGTTGCCACCTGAAATGGAGATCACTTTTGGTATCCAGTTACAACCAGGGTCAACACCAGTGTCTAGCCCTCCTTATAGGATGCCAATAGTAGAGATGAATGAACTGAAGAAGCAACTAGATGAGTTGTTGGAGAATGGCTTTATCCGATGAAGTACATCACCATTGGGAGCCCTGGTGCTATTCATGAAGAAGAAGGATGAGACCTTGAGTCTATACATTGACTACCGTCGGTTGAATGCCATCATAGTCAAGAACAAGTATTCCCTACCTAGGATCGATGACCAGTTCGAGCAGCTGAGGGGAGCAAAGATGTTCTCGAAGATCGATCTCTGGTCATGATACTTCCAACTACGAGTGAAGGAGGAGGACATCCCAAATACAGCTTTTCGTACCCGATACGTGAACTATGAGTACACGGTCATGCCCTTCGGATTGACAAATGGCCCAGCGGGATTTATAGCATTGATGAATGAGGTGTTCCGTCCTCACTTGGATTCCTTCATAGTTGTTTTCATCAATGATATCCTGATCTATTCCCCTGATGAGGACACACACTAGGAACATTTAAGGATTGTGCTGGAGACATTATGGAAGAATCAGTTGTATCCCAAGTTCTCCAAATGTGAATTTTGGATGCACGAAGTGTCTTTCTTAGGGCATATCATCGGTGAACATGAAATTTCAGTGGACCCAGAGAAGGTTCGGTCAGTACAGGAATAGAGACGGCCTCAGACAGTCAAGGATATCTGGGGGTACCGGTCTATCATATCCTGCTCGGTCTCCCAGGTAGCCTCTCGTTCAGTATGATGTGACCACTAAACCTTCACCATCGGGATGAACCTATTGCGGAGCTTCTAAAAATCTCTAGCCAACAAAGCGACTGGTACCTTCTGAACATCTCTACACTTTTTCTTACCTTATTTCATTTTCTCTTCTTTATAAAATTCCATCCATTCACTTAAGCCAATTTCCAAACAAGCCCAACTGGGCCTCAAAATGCATCAGCAATAAGGCCCAAATCCAATAGGAAAATTTTCCATCTTTTTTTCAAAGTTGACCATTTTTCCATCTGAACCCAATTTTTGTAAAAATAGCTCGAGACTCTAAAAATGTTGTAAATTGCTAGAATTCAATAAAATGACCTCCAAATTACTCCTCAGGACATTTAATTCATTCAATATGATAGCATCTCAAATACATAACTTCCAAGTCCCGAAAAACTTACATAATCAAATTCTGCCAATGTTCCATCAAAAATGAATAGTACAACCGGAGTGGGTGTAATAACCCCTGTAGTTGACCCATGGTCAACACATGAGGCTGGGCTACGCTGGGCCTGATAACACCTTGTAACAGCCTCACCAAGGTTTCTAACTTGGATCAAAGGCACGGGCAGAAGTTGGGGTTTGCTAGCCCTAAAGACCTCTTTCACTACTAGGTGAGGCAACCCTTAGAAGAATGCTAGACTTGGAAGAAGATGGTTCTAGGACCTTTCACCTACGGTGAGATCAACAACCATAAAAATAATATTTGAAACTTAAGATTGAGCCTCAAGATCTGAGATGATGGTAGAAAACAATGAGAACCCAAGAAAGCTTTCCATAAAAAAGTTTTGCATTCAAAATGGTTCTAAGTGTAAAAATAAACTACAATCTGAATATATTCCTCAACGATGCTGAAACTAAGCTAATGGTACATTAGTAATTGTAAAAATAAAGCTTACTTCAGATACATGTGATCCTCTAACTCACTTCCTTGCAAAGAAAGCCAAAAGAAGACATGTGTCAAGGCAGGACCACATGGGGGCCCAAGTTTCTAGTGCAAGTTTCTTCTTCAGGGCGTCATCTTCATGTGAGGTTCTAGTTGTAGGTGCCACTTAAGGGGGCTTCTACTTCCACCATCGGTCTTGGAAGAAGCACCTAGAGAAAGTTGAGGGCGGCATCCGGTGGCATGGGGTGCATGTCTGGAGATGGAATTGTTCTAGGCACTGGTTATAGGTGCCAGATTATGGTACCTTGCACAAACACTGGCGATAGTCTAGGACTTCACCTTGGTGTTGGCGCTGGTTTAAGGCGCCATGCAAGTGGCACCTTGAACTAGTGTTGGCGCTAGATCCTCTGCCTCCAAGCTCTCAATTTGGGTGAAAGTCCAACCCTTGAGATCTTCTTATGTTCTTCATCAATAGCTTGCAAGTTAAGTAAGCTCAACTTTGTGTTGCATTCTTGAAGCTCTTCTCTTTGCTCAAGCTTGAAATCCATGGTGTTCATGTAGGCATTGGGGTGTTGTTGTGCCTTCCTAGCTTTGGATCTTGTCATAGGCTCTCCTAGGCCTTCCAATAGATCTTCACTTGGCTTGGGAGTCACAATGGTGTTGTGAGCGGTTGGACTTGTATCTTCTGAGCTTGGATCCTTATCATCCCCTCCCTCTTAAAAGGAATCTGCCTTCAGATTCATATCTTCTTCATCACCTATAAAGCGGGAAAGATCACAAACATTAAAAGTTACATGGACATTATATTTATCACCCGGAAGACCAAGGGTATAAGAATTTTCCCTTGTTTTCTTTGTATACTAAAAGGTCCATCTCCTTTTAGGGATAATTTTCTTTTTATTGCTTGGGAAAACCTCTCATTTCTTAGGTGTAGCCACACCCAATCTCCTACTTGAAATGATATAGGCTTCCTCCCATGGTTTGGTGTTCTTGCAAAGGCTGTCTTTGCCTTCTGAATTTGCTTGTGTACTTTCTCATGTAGCTCCCTCATCATCTTTGCCTTCTTTTCTCGTGAAATGTCAACAACATCCAAAAGATGCAATGCAACTAAATCCAAGGGGGTTACAGGGTTAAATTGATATAAATTTTCAAAGAGGCTATGACATGTAGTAGAATGAAAACTCCTATTGTATGCAAATTCTACATGTGGCAAACATTGCCCCCACTCTTTTAAGTTCTTTCTAAGAAAAGTTCTCAAGATGGTAGTGAGTGTTCTATTTGTAACTTCAGTTTGGCCATCGATTTGAGGGTGGCTACTTGTGGAAAATAGCAACTTAGTTCCTAACCGAGACCAAATTACCGTAAAAAAATAGCTAAGAAACTTAGAATCCCTATGACTAACTATTGTCCTATGTACTCCATGATATTTTACTACCTCTTTAAAGAATAAATCAGCAATGTATTGTGCATCATTAGTTTTGTGAAAAGGGATAAAATGGGCCATTTTAAAAAATCTATCAACAACTACAAAAATTCAGTCATGTCCTCTATTAGTCCTACCCAGCCCAGTTATGAAATCTATACTAAGATCTACCCATGATGTCACCACCACCCCTACGCTACACGGCCCGATGGGAAGCAGACATGGGGTCGGCGGGGCGACGGTGAGCTAAACGATCCCTTTTCTATTGCGCAGCCAATATGTGGGTTTAAACCACTTTTCAGGTCCCTGTTCGAGAGATTGAACATAACACAATTTCTGCTTTCCTTGTACCTGCATTTCATAAATCACAACACATACAAATATACTAAGCTCTCCTCAGACCAGTTACACCAAAAAAGAGTCTGCCCTTTTACTACCGGGCAGAGGCTCTCCAATAAATTAAACATGCAATAAGGAATTCCATGATGAAGATAATCGATAACACATTCCATTAGCATTACATTTCACACATCATCAAACATAACATTACATGAGTGTACTTAACTACATATCCAATTCTACATGTATGTATGAAGACTACATCTACAGAGCCATATTCCAATAAGTAATACCACTCACTATCGATGGTCGGATCTGCGGGATCCTGACAATCGCACTTGATACTACTGTTGTTGCTGAATACAAGCAAAGAACAAAAATGTTAACCGTTAGTCACATAAATAATAGTGCTCATCCAGAAAAACCCATCATCCCGTTGTTATAACAGATATCATAAACATATATCCATTTTCCGTAACTATCATTCATATTATTGACATACCAATCCATTTTCCACTTTCCCTTCTTATCTGCAGTTGCACTATAACCTTATACCATATTACACCTTTACTCTCAAATGAACTCACCCCACCCTTTCCCTTTAATTCGGCAATCATAACAATCAGAAGGAGTTAATGATACCTTTACGGACAATCTCAAATAGTCTGAGCGAAATGCTTAGTGGTCTAACTCTAAAGCTCCTGAAAAGATAGTTATATGAAAGGGGTGAGTTCCCGAGAGAACTCAGTAAGGTTTTAGGTAGAAATAAAAGTTGTCTTCACGTTATACGTACAATGACAATGTCAGTAAGACAAAATGCACTATACTAGTGTAATGTCCTACATAAATCATGATGCATATGAATGCGTATATGCAATGCAGACTTTCCTTTTCAGTATACACATTACGGTGGCCCTCTGTGGTCCTCTTTCATACCACGAGAGGTCAAAACACTAACAATACACATGGTATCAGCAAGGGCCTAGGACCCTTTATAACCGCCGTCAAACAATAAATCAATAACAATAGCCATGTCATAAAAATAAAGGGTTCGGTGGTCATACTGACACACGAAAGCACGACACATTGTTTCGCAAGTAGAGGGTTCAAGTCACGTAGACTTACGAACCATGACACATTACATACTTAGGGTTCATGATCGTAGAGACTCATAGAACCAATCCCATCACATAACAGTAACCGTGTCATAAGCAGAGGGTTCGGTGGTTGCACAGACACACAGAACCATGACACGTTGTGTCACTTCCATTAGGATCTGGGTCACAGAGACGCATGAACCACAGCACTTACTTAACAATCAATGGGTTCGGTGGTCACATAGACATACAGAACCACTGCATAATCCATTACCTGCACACCTTTACCGCTATCACGGAACCAGTCTTATACCCCACCACCGGTATAAGACTGATCTCAACTAACCAAAATGGCACTAAGCATTTACTTAATACGCATTTATAAAGGTTGAACCCTTACCTCAAACAATAGCAATCCAATCCGAAATTCAATCATTTTTCGTGCACTACCGGTAATTGTCCTCGATAGGCTTCACATTGATGCTCCAGCGACCAACACTAATTCTTAACAATCACATAAGCAATTCAGAATCAATACTTATCAGTTTACCTTCACCTTTTCTGACACTTAGCAAATTTCCTATTTTCTGACTAATTCCATAAAAGTACCAAAGTCCTTTAATCTTTGTACATCTTATACTTAATCCTTATATACGTTCAATTTCATCACTACCTAGCATTTCTCATTACTTAACCTTATCCTTTATTCATTTGAACATTATGGCCATAATTCCTAAAATGACCAATTCTGGTCCAATTCTCTATACAATTCCATTTATATGCATAACAATAATACGCAAGAACATCCATAACCAAACATTGCATTTCCCACAATACATCCCAAGTTTAACCAATATTGTCCATTTGAGCCCATTATTCCAAAACTGATCAAACATTATCCAAATTCACTATAACTTCACATGCATGCTCATTGATCCATACTAAGACCATCCATGCATAAACATTCCTTTTTCCCAACACTATTCAACATTTCACAAAATTACCCAACTTTGAATTCAATCCATATCTCAGTCATACATTATGATTTGCAACTCATTCCAAGTAATAAAGTTGCTTAGAAACATCATACAAGCATAATTGAACCATCCATTCATCAAAATACAATACTTTTCCTCTCTACCAAATTCTATAAACTTTGCCTAAGCTCCATCTTTAACCAACAATTGGACAGAACTTGAAGTATTAATGTTGCTCCAAATATACCCAATAACACTAATTTGAGGTCAATTAAACAATCCCCTAATTGTCATTCTTCACCAAGCATAAACCCTAGATTCAAATTCCTTGGAATTCATGAAATTTGGATGATTTAAAGCTTGTTTCTACTTTAAATTCACCATTAGAACAAGCTTGCACTAACATTACATCATAGATTGGACGAATTGCAACACCCATGAACAGTAACAAATTCGATCTAAGCACCAAATGGAAGAGATTCAAGGTTTACCTTGTTGATTCCTTGTTTCTAGAACGATCCTTGGATAAATCTAGCTTTTCCTTCAATTTTTGAGGCTAGGAAATGAAGAGATGGAGGTTTGGGCCGTTGGGGTCGAGTTGGGGAGCTCCAAGGTTGAAGATGAAGTGAGAAATGATTTCTCACCATCTGTTTTTGGGTTTAAAACCTAAGCAGAAATTCATACCAAGCGTGTCGGGCGATCGCCCGTGACAAAAACCCAGTCGCCCGCCACTCGCCCGCGCTCTTGCCTCTCATTTTCTTGGGATCGGGCGATCGCCCGCCGTTGCCCTCCAATCGCCCGGCGTTCGCCCGACCCACTGCCCTGCTCCTTTTCCAGCGTAGGTGATCGCTCACCCTTTGCGTGGCATCGCCCGTATCTCACCCGCGGCCCTGTCCCTTTTTCATTTTTGAGCTCCTGCCTATTCCAGTTCAGGGTCCAAGCGATCACCCACCATTCGGCACGCGTCGCCCGTGAGTCGCCCGAACCACCTGTACTTCAAACTTCCTGTTTCTTTCATCCAGACTTAACAAACACACTTCAATATAAAAACATTCATCGATTCACAACCTTACACCCTTAACAACATAAAACATGCTTACATACCATTCTCAAACTTAATAATTACCAACATTCATACATTAAACATTAAACC
This sequence comes from Daphne laureola, assembly GCA_038382905.1. Lineage (NCBI taxonomy): Eukaryota > Viridiplantae > Streptophyta > Magnoliopsida > Malvales > Thymelaeaceae > Daphne > Daphne laureola. The sequence goes on from JBBYHH010050946.1 coordinate 9,026, forward strand.
CGAGTTCCACTAAGTAAACGTCTAACCACCGGATATAATCCACCGAGAAATGGTCGTCTGACCGTGGTGGCTGTAACAGGCCGTGTAAGGCTCGGCTGTATGGCCTTTAGTTTCCTCTGATGGTTCTCTTAAAGCTACTGCTGCAGAGCTGGGAACCTACGATGGATAATTGACAACCACATTTACTATAAAAGATAAGCATGGATGTTAGAGAAGATAATCTTGAGTAAATAGATGTTTAGTGTATTTGATAGTTTTTGGTTTATGCTTGGATTCCTGCCTTAATAGTTTATTACTTCCTACTCGTACATAATCACTGTTGTCTGCATGATTGGGAGTTTGATGCACAACTACCGAAGTAACATCACTGAGATGGAGCTGGAGCTGATGAAGACCAATCACTAACGAAGGCTAAACTAGGAGCACCGGAGAACGAAGACTATAAAGACTGATTACAGAACTGGAATCTACACCAGGAGTTGGAGTTCAACATGAAGAACCTCCAACAGGTGGAACTAAGAACATAGGCGCACTAGCCGAGTTAGGATTAACCATCTTCCTGACAGAGGCGCTACCCCCCTATAAGTTCCTCGACTCCATCTCTCGTTCTTAGTTACTTTCTTTTCTTACAAGTACGTTACTATTATTATTTATGTATTTATTGAACATCTGCTCACACCCCTCAATATTACTTGCAAGGAACCTGGCATCGCGTAAGAACGGGAGACAAGATCGAGTAGGAACTCCGGGACATGAGGACGGGACAACTCGGCATAGGACGGTTGTCGACACTTGAAGACTCGGGAACCTCGACACTAGTATTAGTTTGTAATTTACTCACTTTCCTTTTCCAGCAAGCAAGAACACTTTGAACGTTGTTCTATAACCGGACGTTTAATCTTCTAAACTACTTTTTTAAACCATTTTCAACTAACTTAAGAATTTTTTTTTACAAATCGTTAGAGTAGTTTAGGAAAGATCTTGGGAGTTATGATAGTGAACCACAGCTACCTGCGTGGTTCGTTCTGGGTCATAACATACAACACTTCATTCATGTTACTTGTGTGTTATTTTCAACATTAACTCATCATACTTCAGCACTGACTCCTCCAACCTTAGCATTAACTCCTCCATCAGACACACCCTTAGCATTAACTCCTCCCTCTGCATTAACTTTTCCATCATCCACATCACTGTAAACATCAACATGCTCTTTATCTCCCTCTTCCTCACCATCTTTCCACCCTAATGCAATTGTTTTATCTCCCTCTTTATCTTCCTCTTTCTCACCATCAGAATACCACTCTAGTGCCAATATTTTTCATTTACTGCTATAGTCCTCATCAAGATCCACAATCTTGACTGTACTTCTCCTTCTCCTTTCCTTCTCCTTAACAGGCCTCATCCCAAAGAGACACCTTTATAGTCATATTGTTTGGCAAAGTCAAGTTCATATTGAAACATTTCTCTATCAGTCAAAGGCACAATGTAAATATGCACTATCTTATCCACCACCAAACATATGTAGACACCATCTTCCTCATGTCATCATCAGATTTCAAGTATTCAACAACCAATTCTTCTACAAAACTAGTACTCTCCTCATTCTCATCCTCCTTATTTCTTTTCTTACAAGGAACACCTCAATAATAGTTCATAAATTTTGACTTAATCTCACACTCTTTAACCATTGTGTCCAACTCCCAAAAACTTATCTTGTCCTCATGACAGAAATCAAATATGTCTATGACCACATCCCCACAGTAGGCCTTCCAGGGAAGGGATGCAATGTAACCACCATGATGCATGTGAAGGGAAAAAAAACCGTTCCCCTTGCTCTGCAAAAAAAGTAAACACTACAAAATTCAACACAAATTTCATGGTCCCCCTTGTCAACCCTGTCCCATGCAACCCTACAGCCCTAAAAAGTACTCCCAGTCCATACCTACCATAAAAGAAGAGGAGTTTTTTAAAAGGGGGAGAAAAGGTAAGAATTTAACTTATTGTACTTCACATTTTCAAAACGAGCCATTCTTCTTCTCCACGGACGCCGCTGCCAGGGAGGAAGCTTTAGCTTCCCCATCACTGTCACATTCAGGCTGTATTTTTCCGGTTGTTTACGCGGCTCGACATCATTCCTTTCTTTCATCGTTAGGGTTCTTCAAAATTTTCCTAAGTTCTCTGTAACTTAACTGCCTCTTTCTCTCTCTCTCTCTCTCTCCAAATGACTAACTCTGGAAATTTGAAAAGCGCTCTGCTTTTCATTTTTGGTGGTTGCTCGCATTAAATGTGAAGAGACATTTCCATCAGCTATACACACTAAACATCTTTCTCCTGACTCAGATGCCACGTACATGTTCTTTGTCCACGGTACTGCCACGATGTCAAAGGAGGAAATTAGAATGAGGGCATTACAGTTATTTAATTAAACTAGCGATCAAGAAAACATTCTTTTTTTACGAAAGGATTAAAACAGGACAAAACACCATGGTTTTAGGATCCAAATAGGATGAATGCTTGAAAGATGACTAAAATAGGACTCGTTTAATAGTTAAGAGACTAAAAATGGACTTTACTCTATTAATATCATATAGTTTATTGCGAATTTAGATACCCATGTATCCTTCTCAGCCTGATACAGTTGTACGTTAGTGGGATACCGCAATAACATTCTCTGAAAACGCTCTGCACGTCCTGGTAGATGTTGTGATATTTAGAGCCAAGAATGCATATATTAAAACAAAATTTAAAAAAAAAAAACATTACGGATGAATTACGTTAAAAGAACAAAATTGAACTTGTAAATTGAAAGACTTAGTGACCCACAAGAATTAACCTCCTACCATCAGGAAGCATCTCTGTAGGGAAGAGCAACCGCGCGAGCTCGTCATCGAGGGGGCCATCATTTCCTGGAGCCTCTACTATGCCCTGCGAACCCTGTTTCTGTGAGGATGTAGCTGATGTACTGGATGACGTAGAACCAAGGCTATACAAACGACCCCCGTGAGTGGAGCGAGGGTGTGAAGTGGAACCATGTCCGGACCCTTGAGTATCATCTCGTGGAGGAGACATCTTATCCTTACAAGAAGTTCAATAGTTAATAAAATGAAATAAGTCCATAGCATTTTAAAAACTTTACAATTTGGTCCAAAACTTTTAAAACACCTCATTTTGACCCAAAACTTTTTAAAACTTCTCATTTTGACACAAAACTTTTACAAACTTTGCAATTTGACCCAAACCTTTAGAAAACTTTTCAATTTGACCCAAGACTTCTACAAACTTTTTAACTTGACCCAAACTATACAATTTGGTCCAGAACTTTTAAAACTTCTAATTTTGACCCAATGTTTTTTAAACTTTTCATTTTGACCCAAAACTTTTCAAACTTCTCATTTGACCATAAACTTTAACGAACTTTTCAATTTGATCCAAACCTTTGAAAACTTTTGAATTTGACCCAAAAGGTTTAAAAAGTATTCAATTTGACCCAAAGTTTTTTAAAACTTTTCAAATTTGACCCAAACTATACAATTTGGTGCAAAACTTTTAAAACTTCTCATTTAGATCCAAAACTTTTAAAACTTTTCATTTTGACCCAAAACTTTTGATGCCTCTTATTTTGACCCAAAACTTTTAAAACTTCTCAGTTTGACCCAAACCTTTTACAAAAATTTTAGTTTGACCAAACTTTAAATTTTTTACCCAAAACTTTTCAATTTCACCCGAAACTTTGAAAACTCACTAAAAATAACAAAATATCTAAAAATTCCTAAGAAATCATAAAAATTCAACAAAAATCATAAAATTGAACCCTCAAACATTTTTATTTCAGCGTCTTTACGCACCTCTTGAACCCATACATCCATCAAAATTGGACAAAACTACAAGTTTGAAGCTGCCATGGTACATCCACAGTCAGGTGTTCCATGAAGTCAAAGAATGATGGAGGAAAGATCTTATCAAGGTTGCGTAACATCATGGCAATAAATCCATCCACCTTCTCTATGTCCTCCAACTAGAATTTCTTAGCACAGATTATTCTGGATAATTTCCTAAATTTCGTTATTGGAACCTAAATATCATCAGAAATGTTGCTGCATAATACGATTGAAAGAAATTTTTGCATAAACACATGACAACCATGTGTCTTCATGTCGTAAAATGAATTATTAGACGTTTTTACACAACTTCCAATGTTAGATGCATATCCATCAAGAAGTTTCTGAGTGTTCTTCAACCAAGTGTAAACATTCCCAATTTGTTCTTGATTCAAAGTGTAAATTGCCTTAGGTTGACATGGGTTTTCATCATGTCCGGGAAACAAATGCAACTCACGTCTCATCTTCAAAGCCTGAAGATCATGTCTCGAGTTTGCGTTGTCCTTACTCTTCCCTTTTGGATTCATAATAGTGTAGAAGACATTGTCAAAACAATTTTTCTGTATATGCATCACATTGAGGTTATGTCTGACCAATAAATGAGTCAAGTATGACAACTCCTGGAAGACCGATTTCTTGATCCAATTGTCAGACACACCAAAGCCATCTGGTCATTATCTATCTCTTTGTGAACCAAAAGGCGGGAACCAAATCTCATTAATCTCTAATAGAGTTTCCAAACCAGATTTATACTTGATTTCACGGTGCTCTCGGAAACCCCATGCTTCACTTTCGTTACGATATCTATCTCGATGAGCTAAAAATATTCGATGACAACCGCACCAATAATCTTTATCCTCATAAGTTAGTTGGAAACTATCCATGTCATCCATACAATATGGACATGCAGTGTTTCCATGCGTACTCTAGTCAGATAGTATACCATACGCTGGGAGGTCACTGATAGTACAAAGCTGACAAGCTCGCAATGTAAAGTTCTTTCTACGGTGCGTATCCTACATATGAACACACATTGTCCATAGAAAATTTAACTCACTGATTAATGGATGCGAGAAGACATCAATATTACACCCAGGTGATCGAGGTCCCTAGATTAGCAATGTCATGAAAATGTATAAGTGTTTCATGCACAATTGAGGAGGCAAATTACAAACTGTGATGAATATCAGTCACATCGAATAAGTGCTACTAGTGTTAGACAATGGGTTAAATCCTTCAATGCATAACCATAATCGAATATTTCCAACCTATCCAGTGAAATTAGGATAAAGCTCATCAACGTGTTTCCATGCCCGTGAATTACTGATGTGTCCAATGATTCCATTTGCATTTGCATTGGACCTTACATGATAACTCATAAATTCAACCATTTTCGATAACTCGTAAAGCCGCTAGAGCCGCTCAGTAATTTGAAGATAACGTAGGAATTTTTTTGTCTTAAGTTTCAGATTGTCACGATGATCCAAACCCCCCTCAGTATACCTTTCCAGACCGCACACTCCATAATACACCAAATAGATGAATCTACCATGAAACAACATACAATTATTCTCACGTGCATGAAATTTGACGTGCGGTAACCCTAAGTCTCTGACCAACTTCTTCATCTTCAATGTGCTCTGTGGCAATGAACTTTCTTCATGTAATATTTCATCCACAACTTTCATCATTCTGGACCACCCGACATCTGATATGTTGCTCTGAATTTTCACACTCAAAAACTTTGTCAACATCGACAACTTCTTATGCTGAGTATTACACCCATCAGATAGAGGTTGTGACGCAGCTTCAATCAACTCATAAATTTTTTGTGCCTCTTCATTAGGAGTTCTGACATCCATTTCATCTTTAACTTCATTTCCCTCAATCTCATGCATTTCAAATTGTCCTATTTTGATCATCTTTTAAGAATTTATCATATTTAGTTCCTTAGCTTTCATTTTTGTCTCAATTGAGGTCATTTCATTAGTTTGACTGTTAAATTGACCGTTAACTGAAGGGAATGACAAAAATGACCTTACTTAATTTACAACTTATTCCTAAGTTTATCAAATATTTTCGTTTACGTCTTACAATTTGCAATTTGTCATCTCTCTAGATTCACCTAAAGATTCAGCCTTCTAGTCCTCTCCTTCAAAATTAGTTCTATAAGCGAATCATCCTCTTAAAATTTGTAGTTTCTTTCTTCAAAATTTGTAGTTCTATAAGCTTGGCCAACAAATGACAAGGATAGAAGGACAGAACCAGTGGGTTTGAAAGAAGTAATCATCTTCCCATTAACATTTCCTCGTTAAACTGTTATATGAATGTCTCCACTCACTGGTTCAACTCATCCTGCACAACGATGCCTTTCCTCATCTTCCCCAGCGATGATGATGGTAATGACTAGTAGGTATGAACATCTCTGACTGTAGATCTGGGTTCATCATTGAAGGATCTTGGTGGCATCGGATCTAAATTGCTGAGCTCGAAGGAGTTGCATATCCGTAAATATTGCACCAACAACGGTGATAGATGAGGCTCCTCAAGCGAGTAAGATGGTTATATAGGGACGAATCGAGTCATAGCTCCATTCCGGTGAGGAGCAGCAACATGGGTGGAGGAAGCGAAGTTTTGAGGGTCACTAGAGGCTATTGGCTGGCGATTTAAATGGAGGAGTTTGGAGCAGCAAAGAATATGAAGTTTTTGGCAGCATGAGTGGAGGAAGCGGACTTCAATTTGAAGGATGAATTGGAGACCCTGGACAACAAAAAATTTATAAATATGTTTTGGTATTTGAGTAGATCTGCTTTTCCTTCTTCAAGTGTTTATGTTGAGCAGTGTTTTATTGGTGAGTATAAATGTTGAAACTTAGTTTATTGGGATCTTATAGCTTCAAACTTGACATGTATGTAAAAGAAGATGATGAAAAAAGAGGGGTGGAGGCTTGGCATATGTTCTTGAGTAAGAGGAGGTCCAAAGATGATGAAGAACGAAGATGAGAAGATTGAGAGGAAAG
>JBBYHH010051057.1:0-15921 GCA_038382905.1 Daphne laureola
ACTCTAGCCTAGTAAGTTAGGGTTTGAATACTATCCATCTCATCTATCATTGCATGATTTTCAACCAGGCATATCACTTAGTAATCATCAACCCTAAACAACCAAGGGAACTTTTATCTCTGAATTTTAACAAGTCAACTCAGTTTTATTGCTTTCAACTCTAGTTTGATTTCAGAATTTCATTTAGTTACTTGTTACTGTTAGCATAATTGGGTTAGGGTCCGTTCACAACTCCATTATATCCTGATTGTTCTAAAACATAAAAATACCAAAAAAATTGTGTTTAACTAATTTATCTTTAATTATCATCAATTCCCTTGGATTCGATCTCACTCACCTTACTCCAATCATTTGAGGGAGAGTCGGGTTTATAAATATTATTTGCCTTCGATTTTTGACATCAGCACCCTCCACTCTTGGATCGATCTATGTGTTGTTACCATTGGCCCATTGACAGAATGGAGACCTCCAATTGCAAGCATTTCCCCTACCCAAAAGTAATTACAAAAAGCAAAACAAAGAAGGAACGAAGAATAAACCAATTTGATTAAAAAAACATGGAATTTAAGATAAGAAGCTCCAATGAATGAACAACAAATTAATTTGACACAAGTGAGAGTCACATACGATATAAAATCAAGCTATCAGATGCTTGTTACAACAGTTAGAAGCCATAATCTAACGATTTGATGTTTATCCCGTACGTGATCAGAAGTTGAGCAATATTTAACCACTCCTTGCTAGCAGCATAATGCCCGCAGTCCGACCACCACCGTTTTCCAGATTAGCATCAGTTCCTACTCTTAGAAGAAAAATGACAACCATACTCAAGACAGAACAAATTGAATTGAAAGATTAATCGCATATAAAGTAGAAAGTCAAGTACCATCTAACCATAAATCACAGAATAGTAGGATCGAATGATTAATCGGTCTACTACTACATAGTACACACAAGATATACAGAGATGCAAAAACCTATGAGCTTCTAGGTATCAACATTTAGGAGTGGAATGTGCAAAACAACACAACTGCACAAAGAAAGATTTGAACAATAATCCTAGCATGTTCGTGAAGGCATCATTAAATTCACAAAGCCATGGAAGAAAGCACAAAAATGGAAATGTAGCCATGTTCCGAGACTCAAAACCAATGCTCACCATTGCTTAACAAAATCTCCAAAATCTTAACATTACATAAATGGGTTCTGTTCACATGACATCAAATAAGCATGTTTATGCATTAATTAAAAAAAAGTACGTTTCCTCAAGAATGAAGTGAAGTAACATATTGAAATTCAGAGAAAAAGAGAGAGTATGTGAACACAAACCATGAATCCATATGGCACAAGATAAATGACCATCAATAGCAGGTTTCATGGCACCTCCTAAAACAAAATTCAAGTTCACGTATCAATGGTACAAAGAATTAGAATAGCTAGTTCTATGATACTTTCCCTTCACGTTAAATTTCACCCTCATGTAAAAAGAACACCATAAAAATTTAGGCAAAAATCACACAAATGGAGCATAGATTAGCAGAGAAATGGGAAAGACAAAACCTATCTCGCAGTTGTTGATCAATAGAGGGAGATAAAACCTGTTATAAAGAGATAAGTTCCTTGCCGATTTGGAGACCGAGATCTGGAAAATAAAAAAAAGTGTTACACAAAAGTGAAGATAAAAACTAACGATGGCAAGAGGCGACCAAATTGATCATCCACTGGTTTACCGTTTGTATCCTGTCTGAAGGCTGATTGATACCCAACAGTGGTGAGGCAGAGGAGGAAGAGCATATGGAGCCCCTTCTCCTGGAGGTCGATGGATCATTTTTTATTAAAGGTTTTCTCGAAGAAGAATCATGTGGAGCATGAGAAACTGCAGCGCCATGAGTTTCTACTCCGAGCGATTCTTCTACGCCTTCAATCTAGCCACGGGCCACATCTTGATTCTTGCCTCATTTTTCTTAGTTGAAAGGAAGAAAAAGGAAGCGATAGAGGGATCATGGAAAAAGAACAGACAAAAAGAAATAGGAAAGATAAAAATTGTGAGAGTGGAACTTAAATGTAATTAAATCTGCAATAAGTACTCATTAAGACTTACCATAATCATTTGAAAAAAACTGTAATCTGTTCATTGACTTTGTCAATGGACATTTAAAATAATAAAAACAGATGATGGTAGCTTGGTGCTGACATGGCGAGCTGTGGTGCGAGCCTGTTTGAAATATCTTCTGTTTTATATTATAATAATAGATTAAGAGCAAGTGATGTAGTTTCTCTTAAAAAAAAATGCAGAGAAGAGATCACATTTGATGATATAGTAAAACGCTATTGGGTAATTATATTTGTAGACTCTCCTTGCACCTAGGGTTTTGCGACCAGCCGCCGCTGTCGTGATCGCCGTCTGTCCGCTGCCCTCCACCACCGCTCTGTCTCGGAACTGTTCCGGCTCGCGAACACCGGCGTCGACGGTTGGCTTGGTCAATTTTGCGTTATTTTGCTCGGTGTTGAATGGGTTGCTTAAGTTTGAATTGTCAAGGAATTGTTGCGAGTAAGAGGGTTTCCGCTTTAGAGTGGTTAACGAATAATCTAAAATCGGCACTCGTGTTTCTCTGTGAGACGAGATGAACGGTGGAGGAGATGGCTTGGGTGCGGTGATGACTCGATTATTCTGGAATGTTCGTCATCCCGTCTAATGGAAGAGGTGGAGGACTCGCCTTGCTTTGGTTAGCTCATTGGCAGGTAACAATTATGTCCTCTAATGATTCATATATTGATGTCTGTATTAAAGCATTGGGAGCATAATGGAAGTTCACAGGGTTTTATGGTCATCCTGATGCTCGTAGATGACAAGAATCTTGAGATTGCCTGCGTCGCTTAGCCTCTTTATCTCAATTGCCATGGATACTTACAGGTGATTTTAATGAAATTATGTGGAAACATGAGAAATTAGGAGGGGCAGCACGACGAGTGAGTAGTATGGCCACTTTTCGTGAGGTGATTATTGATTCTGGTTTGGAGATCTAAACTATTCTGGTCCCAAGTATACATGGGGCATAACAGTGGCTGGTGGGCAGTATGTTCAGGAGAGATTAGATAGAGCTCTGGCTAATACGGCGTGGAAACAACTCTTTACAACGACCTAGGTACGTAATTTCTATTATTCTTAGTCGGATCATTTTGGTTTGGATATACGTATTATTGGCAGGGAAATGACTTACAAAAGACTATGGCGATTCGAAAAAATGTGGACCTCAGAATCGAAATGTGAAGAGCTAATGGCATCTGCTTGGTCAGAGGATCGTCGTTCTTTTATTGAGTGTCAAAACCGCTGTATAAAATCATTGTCTACTTGGAATCGTCAGGAGTTCCGAGAAATTCTGAATAAAATTAAAATGATGGAATCTTAGATAGAGCGATTGGTGGGATACCTGGATCTAGAGGTCTTGGAAGAACGTAAGAACTTAGAGCAAGAATTACGCACCTTACAACACAGAGATGAGGAATATTGGGGGCAACGGTCGAGAGAACTATGGCTAAAAGAATGAGACAAAAATACTAAGTTCTTTCACCAATCTTCTACGGGTCGCAAGCAGTGGAATCAGATCAGGCAGTTGAGATGTCCAGATAGAACTATAGTCACAGAAATTGGGGACTTAAAATCTGAGGCAGTCAGATTCTACTCGTCTCTATTTCACTCTGAGGATCAATCGCATGTGAGTGAGGTGCTGAGAAATATCCCATGCAAAGTCACGGATAACATGGCGCGATGGATACTAGATCCGTATCGGGAGGAGGAAATACGAGCAGCGTTATTCCAGATGCACCCATCTAAATCGCCTGGGCCAGATGGCTTTCCGACCTTATTTTACCAGTGCTACTGGAAGCACATTGGTCCTTCTATTACCAGGTTCGTTCTTAATATTTTAGACTTTGGTGTGGTACCTGCTGATATTAATGCAACTTATTTGACCTTGATTCTGAAATGCTTGATTCTGAAATGCAAACACCCTGACACGCTTTCTGAATTTCGGCCTATAAGTCTTTGTAATGTTGTTTATAAGATAATTTCCAAAGTAATTGTGAATCGTTTGAAGCCTATTATGGGAGAGGCGATTTCAGAATTTTAGAGTGCCTTTGTTTCGGGCCGTCTGCTCACTGATAACGCCTTGATCACTCTTGAAACCTGCCACCATATCAACTCACTCGGGGGAAGAAGGAATAGTGCATTGGCAATTAAACTTGATATGACAAAGGCATATGACAAGGTAGAGTGAAGTTTTCTGCGGGCAATGATGCTCAAATTAGGATTCCCAGCTCAATGGGTTGGACTTGTAATGTCGTGTATAGAATCGGTCACATTCTCGACATTAATCAATGGCTCGCCCTCACAATCATTTCGGCCTGAACGTGGCCTCCTCCAGGGGGATCCACTCTCACCGTTTCTTTTTCTATTCTGCATGGAAGGTTTGTCAAATTTACTTGGTTATGCCCAATCACAATGCGACATCAAAGGTATTCAAATATCTTCTCTTATCCCCCAGATTACACACTTATTATTTACGGATGACACCATTCTCTTTCTGCATGACTCGCCAAATGCAATCCAAGCCCACCTGAGGATCCTCCGAATTTATGAGTATACATCAGGCCAACAGGTAAATCTTCGTAAATCGTTAATTTTTTTCAGCCCGTCAGTATCGCAGGGGAGAAGGCAAGAGTTGGGTCAGATGTTGGGGACCACATCCCCATTATCGGTGGATAAATACCTGGGTTTCCCATGGCTGCTCGGGAGAAAGAAAGTTGTGCAATACGAGTTTCTCATTGAGCGGGTAACAAAAAAATTGTCTAGTTGGAAATCAGCCACTCTCTCAGAAGCAGGCAGAGGATTAATGATTAAATCGGTTATTCAGACAATGCCCACCCATCTGATAAGCTGTGTCTTAATTCCTTCGGAAGTGACGAATAAGTTACGCGCCTTATCAACCCGATTCTTATGGTCACCCGATATCGAGGAACAAAAGATATGTTGGTGTTCATGGCAACGATTATGCACATGTAAACAATTAGGTGGCTATGGATTTCATGTTTTTGAAGCAGTTAATAAAGCAATGCTGGCCAAACAAGGTTGGCGATTCATGCAGCATCCTGAGTCACTTGTAGCTCGGGTGTTTAAGGGCAAATATTTTCATGATTCCTCTTTTCTCAGGAAACACTCCCCACCGGGCTATGGTTCTATTATTTGAAAAGCTCTGCTTACAGGCAGGGAAGTTTTACAACAGGGAGGACACTGGAGAATTGGTGATGGCTCAACAATTTTTGTTTGGGAAGATAGATGAATGCTCAAGAAGATGATCACTCAGGTTACACCATAGCAGATTCATTTATGTGTATCTGATTTTATTGATCAAGTTCTCTGCTCCTGGAAATTGACGGAAATTGAGGCAACTTTTCACCCAAAGGACGGTGCCGTAATCCGGTCTCTCCCACTTAGTTCGAGGGTCGGGTAAGACCATTTCACCTGGGGTATGGAAGACAATGAGCAATTTTCAATACGTTCCGTCTACAACCTTGCTTACGCACTACACTTCAGTATTAATCCTTTGGAACCTGTATTTTTTCTGGAAATGGTTTTGGAAGCTGCACCTACCCCCCCCGGGTTTATACTTTTCTCTGGAGAGCTTGCGCGAATATTTTGCCAACCCAGGATGGACTACTACACAGAGAGATGCATGTTAATCCTACCTGCTAGGTATGCTCTGAAACCCCTGAGACAGTAGCCCATATGTTATGGGAATGTCCTGTTGCGGAAGCTTCGAATAATTTCTCTGAAAAACGAATAAGAGAGTGAAGTATTGAACTGTAAAACCACAATAAGGATAATTTCCAAGAAAGACGGAGGGGTCACAAACGGTCCCACTTAAAACCCGCCTCCTAGACAAAATTTCCTCTATGTAATTTTAAAGCACAATATATCACTACAGATATACCCTATCACACCTACTTGAAGAATAACAATATAAATAACACCAGAATTTACGAGGTTCGGCAATTTGTCCACGTCCTCGGACACCACCAATATATTTTACTAAGAAGGACAAGTGAAATATTACAAGAGGAAGAAAGAACTAAGAAGGAACATTCAGTTCTGGGATGGTTTTGAATGAAGGGCAAGAGCCTCTTTATATAGTTAAAGGTCCAAGTCTTCCTTCATTCATAACAAGTGTGGGATATACGATTTATATCTCAACCAACTCCTTCTCTTCCTTCTATCTTCTCCATGTGGGATGAGCCACAAATAACACAGGTAACAGATTTCACTCCTCCTTGCATGACTATACTTTCTGATGAACTGAGTTGATTGGTAATTAGTAGCTTAACCGAAATTGCTCTTGAACCAATTTGGGCATTTTCATTGAGATGGTAATTAAATGTTCTATAGTGATGAATACTGTTAGATTGATAAATGATGAAGTTAAGAGAGAGTTATATAACTGAGTAGTGTCAATTGGGGATCATTCTACAAAGGGCCGAATCTATGGCTGAGGGATTTTGGAGTTGGTTTTAGGTGTGTTACTGAAAATAGTATGGTGAAACTCTATTAAATGGTATTAATGATGTTAGTGGGCAATTAATGGTTAGAACCGAATGTATATGTAAAAAAGACCGAATGGTATATGCGTGATTAAAGTGTGGGTTCTAGCTTGAAGAGTGAGAAAGGTTTGGTAGCTTGAATAGCTCGGCCTCATGACCTTTATCCTTATATGTTGGTCCCTTAAAGCTACTGCTGTAGAGCTAGGAACCTGGTATGGATTTATGGTAAATCACAAATGCTATAAAAGATGAAATATGAATTATTATATGTTTGGCTTGTTGATGGAGTTCGATCTGTTCAAGGGTTTCTTGTCTTAAGAGTTTATCACTGTTTACTCATACTTCATCTTTGCTGACTGCATGACTGGAACTCTTGATGCGACACTACCGGAGCATCATCACTGAGCTAGTGCTAGAGTAAACACATGAAGACTCCAGACTGACAGAAAAGCTAGATAATTATTAGGAACATTACTACTATGAGTGTTTGCTGAAATGTAAAGATAGTGAAACTCTACGGGTAATTGTGAATGATGTATGATTGCTATATAGTAAATACTGCTTATCTTCTCGATATTATTAATGGGCTCTTAAAAGAACTAACACTGAGTAACACAACTATGGAGCTCAAATGACATCACTGATATCAATAATAGGGGAAGTATTTGGTAATATGCCCCGAGGTAATATTATTGAGAAATATACTGAAATTGCATACTCAACAACTGGGAGTAATTCTGGGTAACAAACATGAGAAGAATAACTGTAAAATATGAAGACTAGGAGAGGATATCATTCTACTCCTGACTTGCAAATAAGCATGCGACTCATCACCATTACTTGTGGCATACCATTTCCTGGTGCATGTATTCAAAGAGGGGGAGCATGTTTAGTGAAGAATGTAAATGTACCTATTACATGTATACTTTTGGATGCGACATAATAATTGAATCATTGCTACGTTTCCACATGACAATAATACTGCTGGGACATTATGACTGGGAATTCAGAAGACTAAACAAAGGAACACTAAACACTGAACAGGGACCACACCGGGAGCTAGAATTACAATGTGAAACATCTCTAATAGGTGGAACTAAGAACTGGGATTAGGCTAACTTGCCGAGTCAGGGTCAACCCTTCAACTTGGCAGGGGCCGCCACCCCCCTGTAAGTCGCTTGAAACCTTCTCTCTTTCATTACTTTCTTTCCAAGTTACTTATAATTAAATTATTACTTGCGTAAATATATTCTCATACCCGTCATATAAATCTTGCAAGAAACCTGGCTATTATCATGAATTAGAGAGAAGTTCAGGATGGATGCCTGCAGCTGTGCAAGTGAAGGACTATAACAGAGAAAGACTTGGAGGACCTCGACATTATTTACTTGTATTTCTGCATTTCTTTTATTTTATTTTCTTCTTTCTTACTTTGAAGGTAAATGCACTCTTAACCTCAGGTGATGTCTGGACTACTTAGTTCTTTCATGAACTATTATTTCTAAACCTTTTAAATCATTTTATGAAAGATCTTGGGAGTTATGAGACATCATTCACCAGAGTTCACTGTCTGCTCTAGCAGGCACCTGGAATGGTGGGTTTATAATAGTTGGTATCAGCGCCTTAGGTTTAAAGTGTATGAGCTTTCAAAGTTGGTAAAGTAGCTTTGAGAAGTTACTTGATAAGTTTAATAGTGTCTAGAGGGGTTATCTGAGGAAACCAGGTAAGTGTTGTGGTTACAGAATAAAAGGTAAGTTTCTGCTAACCATTTGCTTATGTAGATTTCCTAATTGGCAATATTATCACATTTTGCTATCTTATATGATGCACGACTAATTTATCTTACAAAGTAAATTTTAGGAACAAAATGTACAAAAGCAAGAGGAAACTGTGTAGCAGTCTTGGTAAGTTACTTGACTCTCGACCAATGAGATTCAATTTTCCAAGGTACTTTTCTTGAACTAAATATCTGGAAATCTGACTGATGATGATTGAATGAGATGATTGTTGGTGATTGTCTGAATTGTTTGATTGAAGTTTATGATTGATTTTCTGTGATTGAATTTAGATGTTGAATTGTTTGATTGTGATTTTCAAGTGTATGGTGTAAATGTATGAATGATTGTAGGTTGATGATAAGGTTGATGCCAAGGTAAGGTTATGATTGAGTTGTTAAGATTTGATTGTGGATGCTGATTATTGGTTGATGAATGATGAATAATGAATGTATGATATAAGTGTATGAATATTGTAGGTTGGTAACAAGAATATTGCAGGGTGGCGACAAGGTAAATGTCTGAACTAGAATTTTTGGAAATGACTGAGAATGACTGAGATTGAAATTAAAATGTTGCTTCTGTTTATTATTCACTGAATTGCTGATTGTTGTGATTGATTCTTTGTTCCTTTTTGTTGTTTGCTTCTCTGATTGATTGTTTGTTTGTTGTGTGTGTTCCTTGATTGTTCTTTGATTTTCTTGTTGTTGATTGTTGAATGATTATTCTTTCCTCTTTCTTCTTCTTTCTTATGATTGTGACTGATGACTCCAGAGATGACTAGGGCTAGGGATGATTTCCCAAATATTTATTCTCTAGACTCGAGGCCTATGACCACTGGATAAATTCATCAACTGCTGATTGATGGGTCATACTCTGGGCATGAACTGGTTGGATGAACCTGAACCCAACTAGAGATTGAAATGAATGAGTGTGCAGATTGTGTATTATTGTTGATTGTTTTATGATTGCTTTGTGTGATTGATGTAATTGGTAACTGAGATTGCTGTAAGGACAGAATTGAGAACTGTGAAAACAAAGATTATTGTAAGGATAATATTCAATGTTGTGGAAATAGGGAACAGATAGAGTGATATAATTGAAGTATTGATTAGTGTTATAGGACACTACAGGTGTTATATTCTGGACTTGCTTCTTATATATGTTGTTACTTTCCTTGTGTCTTATTGTTTCTTGTGATGGTTGTGTGTTTCAATATTTGTATTGATAATTCTTGAC
The DNA here is from genome assembly GCA_038382905.1 of Daphne laureola. Lineage (NCBI taxonomy): Eukaryota > Viridiplantae > Streptophyta > Magnoliopsida > Malvales > Thymelaeaceae > Daphne > Daphne laureola. The sequence goes on from JBBYHH010051057.1 coordinate 9,609, forward strand.
ATGTTGTTTCCTGCATTGCATTATCAACTGAAATAGGTGTTAGTAAGTACTTTGATGGGATGATATGAGCCACTTCCATCAATTTCTTCACTTAGATGAGCGCCATCATATGAGTGTGTTGGCACTTGGACAATCGTGGATCTGAGTGAAGTACGACTAATAACATTTATATGGGTCATGAATGAAGAACTGAGGTATAAATTGATTGAGCTGGAAACGGATGCTGAATAGAGAATCATAGATTGTTAGTGACTGGGGCTAATCGTGAATAATAGAAAGAACTAGTAATTGAAGATTCAGAAATTGGATTTGAAAGATACGTATAGATGGAGCTGCTGTCACTAGAAAATTGAACTGGGATAAATACTAGAAAGGTTTAGAATAGAACAGCAAGACCATAGTGGTTAAGCAATAACTGGATGACATAAGAATTATTACTCGGAACTCAAAGAAGTAAATGAGCTGTTAAGCATCTACTAGAGGTTGACAACTTGGAAGATTGATGAACGAGGAATGACTAGAACTGAGGATATCACTACTAGGAGGAATTGGGAACCAAGAGAACCGAGTCTGAAAATATGGAATTTGAAAACTATTGGGAGAGACTTGTACGATGAGTCACTGGGAAATCCAAAATAAGGGGGAAAGAATGTTATAACTCGGACTCCCATTTATGCCACAACTAAAGAGATTACAAAGATTAAGGACTAAATGATAAATAAATAGAAAATTGAGTTAGATTTTATGAAGAATAGAAACTAAGAATGGAAGGAAAATAAGTGGAATGACTGAATTGAGAAGAAAGAAATCATAGAGGACTATTTTTTCAAGAAGAAAGATGGACCAAGTGAGGGAGTGTTCGAAATGAAACATTATTGCAGAATGGGGTTATTTTGTAAACTTACTGAAAATAGGGGCTGTGTAATTAATTAAATTATATATATGTATATTAATTAAAAGAAAGGGAAGAGGAAGATCAGAGTCAGTTCACGATTCTTCCTCTTCCTTCTATGCTCTCGAGGTGCACAGAACTGGGGACGCCCATTGGCGCAAGATGGGCTAGTGAGGTGACGGTGATGCGGCGGTAAAGAGTCCGATCTCACCTTCCTTCATTCTTCTTCTGATTCTTCTGGATTTGACGGAGAAGTATGGGAGTGAGAGACCGAAATGGATGGGCAGAGTGAGTGTGCGATGCCATGACTGGTGGTGTGACACAATTAGATGATGGCGCTAGAGATGGAGGCCGGTGGGCTCGCATTTTTTATGACGTGATGGCGGAGACTGGGGATAGATGCGACTGAGACCATTCTTCGACTGGGGTTGTGAAATGAGGGTGACTGGAGGTTTGGCGAGCTACTGATGATGGCCACGACTGAGAGGACGGCAGGGTGGCGGCGGTGAGACCGGTGACTGGGAGTAGCTCCGCCGGTGATAGATGAGCTAACGATGAGGATCGATTCTCCTTGATCCTCTTCTTTATCCTATCGGACGAACACATGAAAGGAATCTGGTGATGTTCTTTCTTTTATTTTACTCTGATTGATATCAATTAAGTACCTCAGTGTTCATTTTGGAAGGAACTACTGAAACTATTGGCCAAGATCCCCATCTGTGGATGATGAATTGATATTATTGGTAGTTTTTTTTTATTGAGGGAAATGCTTTACTTTCTGATATTGACGTTAATTAGAAGTTAAATATGTATGTACCTGATATTGATAACTTGAGGAGGGGGACCGAAACTTCCATACTGTTGAAAGAGGGGTTAAATTGCCCTTATGACGTGTTATCAATGTTAATTGTTGGGAAGTAGCACCGTGGGGAATACTACTATTTTGTGATCTTATTTGAAGGAATGTGTTATAGCATAAATTATTGGAATGAATTTGATGGTTTTACTTAATTAATTACTATTATATAAGTTAATAAATATTGTAATTAGAAATAATGATGATTCATTAAAGACTGGACTAAATACTGTTTAACTGCGTTAATATTAATAATGGGCTCTCAACCGGATTAAGACTAAGTAATACAACCGTGAAGCTTTGACGACAACACTGATATCAATATTAACGGGATACTTAGTAATATGTCCTGAGATGATACTGTCCAGAAATACGATGAAGTTGCACATGTAACAATTGGGAGTATTCTGGGTAACAAATGCGAGATGACTAATTGAAAAACATGCGGACTAGAAGAGTATGTCACTCTACTACTGACTGACAAATAAACATGTGACCCATCATCATTGCTTGTAACATATTGTTTACTGGTGCATGTATTCAAAATAAGGGAGCATGCTTAGTAAAGAATGTGCATATACCAACTACATGTGCACTTTCGGATGCAATATAATTACTGAATCATTACTACGTTTCCACATGGCAATAACACTAATGGGACACTAATGACTGGGAATTGGATGAGTACATACTAGAAGACCAAACACTGAACTGGGCCCATATTGGGAATTGTAATTACAACATGAAACGTCTCTAATAGGTGAAACTAAGAACTGAGACAGGGTAACTTGCCGAGTCAGGGTCAACCCTTCTTCCTGCAGGGGGCCGCCACCTCCCTGTAAGTCCCTTGAACCCTTCTCTCTTTCATTTCTTGCTTTGCAAGTTACTTATAATTGAATTATTACTTGTTTAAACATATTCTCATGCCCGTCATATAAAACTTATAAGGAACCTGGCTATCATCATGAATTGGATAGACGGTCGGGATGGACGCCCGCAACTGTGCAACTGAAGGACTATAATAGAGAAAGACTTGGAGGACCTCGACACTATTTACTTGTATTTATTTATTCATTTATTTCTTTCTGAATTTTCAAGAAAACACACTATGAACCTCAGGTCATGTCTGGACTGCTTATTTCTTTCATGAACTTTGTTTTTAAAACCTTTTAATTAGTTTTATTAAATATCTTGGGAGTTGTGAAATGTCATTCAGCAGAGTTCTTCCTCTCTGCTCTAGCACGGAGCTGGAACGATGGGTCACAACAACATGCATGCATAACATTTACATATACAGAGCCAAAATTTCCTATTTAGAATACCTACGGAATGATTGAGAGTTGAGGCACTTCTAGATCCAACAGAAAATCTCCACGTAGACTAGTACTACTACTACTACTACACACATACACAAAGTACAACCGTAACCATACCATTTATGATCATCAAAGGATTAGATCTTTCAGATTTATAAGTTCACATTTGGAAGTTTAAATACCTGTAATATCACAACAAAAATAAACCCCAGAAACTCTAGTCTGTGGGCTCTTTGTCAGGTACTCTAGATATAGTAAATATAAGGGGTAAGTCATCTTTAGAGAACTTAGTAAGGCCATAGGCATAGTTCTTCATGATAATTGTACCTGAAACTCAAAACATAAAAAAACAAAGAAACACAAATATATCCAGAATATATTCCATCTCGATGCTCAATCAATGTAAAACAACCAAATGCTATGCAACACAAGATAAACCATTCAAAAGGTTAGCACAATAAACTCAACCATTCATAATAATACAGAATGACAGTTCTCTCAAGTCGTAGCTTACAAACAGAAGAGGTATTTCACAGAAACATGGTACCAGCTCGGGCTCATGAAATCTGTACTATCATTAGAACACCATATCAGTGTAAATATAAAATCACTGAATCAATCTATGGGGCAATAGCTCCATCGAGGGATGTAGGGATGCTTAAGTATGACTGAAAGCTATCCTGAGAGTCTATCCATAATCCATGCCAGCTGCGAGATAAGTTCCGATACAAAAGGAGAATAAATTCTTCAAACTTACCTATGCCTATTACCCTTAACTAAACTTGGTATCATTGAGCCAGACCCTCAAACCAAGCTTAGCCTAACATCCTCTAACATGCATATAATAAATAATCCATAATGCGAAGTTGAGAGAAATTCTAAAACCCTTACCTTTAAACTTCCAAAGTAGCTTCTATGTTACTGACTGACTGAACCAGAAACTGATTTCGGCATCCCATCTACTAAACTTCTTACTTCTTTCTTTTCACTAGTGATGAGCTGGACATCCAATATATGCTTAGGAACCAAAATAATATTCACTTATAGGAGTCCATAAATCACCAAAATTTCATAAACTGATGCTGCCAAAATATGGTACTATTAACAAAAATTGATCCATTGGATATTCCTAATTTTTTACAACGATCAATTTAATATTCTTACCTCAAAATTTGGTGAAGAAAACACCAAATCACCATAAGCAAGAAGCAACTTCTGTTATAAGGAAAGATGAAGAAAATAAGAAGAATCAATGAACTAATGTAGGTGTGCATGATATTACTTAACAAGACCACATCCCTACTTGCTTGATTCATCTCTTTAAACATCACAAAGACACGTCATGCTTTCTTGCTTTCTTGCTTTCTTGCTTGTTTGCTTAATATCCCACCACTTGCTTGATTGCTTAATATTCCATAGCATAACTGACTTCATCCGATCACATTTTTTTCTTTTTATTTTTTTAACTCCACTTCTCAACTTTTCATTTAAGTCACCAAACTTTAAAAAGTCATAACAAAGTCTAACAATCTATTACCAATCTCTCTACCCGCTAAGCCTTTTGAAGTACTGTCTTAATACCACTTTAGGAACTTTGTGATATATAGAAAACGTGTCCAACATGTTCAAAAGTGTGCACGGATCTTCACAAAATTGCCATTTTATGGTGTCATTAATTAAACACACACCATAATTCACATAATAACTTAGTGATGGTAACATTCCCCCCCTCTTAGGACTTTTGGTCCTCCAAGACTGTTTTCAACTTATGATATTCCTCAGAATATCTTTCCATCACATCCTTTTCAGCCTCCTAGGTTGCTTCACGATCTGAGTGGTGTGACCACTCCACTTTGACCATGGGGATTAATTTACTATCAAGCTTCCGAGTATCTTTGGCTAAAATAGATATATGTGTTTCCTTGTATGTCAGGTCAGGTTCTAGCTACACATCTTACACTGCAATCATATGCATAGGCTCTAGAAGGAACTTCTTAAGCATGCTAATGTGGAACACATTATGTACAACTGACATACTTGGTGGCAAGGCAAACCTGTAAGCTACTTTACCAACTTATTCTAGAATCTCATAAGGGCCAATGTACCTTGGACCTAGTTTCCCTCATTTATCAAATCTGATTATCCCTTTGATTAGTGCTACTTTAAGCCACACTTTATCACCAATCTTGAACTGCAAGTCCCTTCTACTCTTATTCACAGAAGATGTGGTTCTTTCATTTGTTATTCTCAATCGTTCTTGTATCTTTTTTTATCTTATTGGTTGTTTCCTCAATAATCTCAAGAGTTAACTCAACCCTATCAAAAGCCTCCACCCAACAATGAGGCATCATACATCTTCACCTATATAAGGATTCATAAGGTTTCATGCCAATGGTACTCTGATAACTATTGTTATATGAAAATTCAATCAGTGGCAAGTGTTGATCCCATTCACCTCCAAAGTCCAAAGCACAACTCCTAAGCATGTCTTGTAGAACCTGAATAACCCTATGCTTTATGAAAAGTACCCCAGAACCGTGCTGTGAAACGTGGATCACGGTCAGATACAATGGAGTCTGGTACACCATGTAACCTCACTATCTCTTAGATGTATAACTGAGCCAACTTTTCTAGTGAATATCTCATTCTCATTGGCAGAAAATGAGCACACTTGGTTAATCTATCAATAATGACGCAAATAGTTTCGTGATATGATCGAGTCATAGGTAACCATATCAAGAAATCCATCATAATATTTCCCCATTTTATTACCGGAATAACTAATGTCTGTAATGTCTTAGTTGGCTTTTGGTGCTCCACTTTCACTCTTTGACATGTGGCACACTTAGAGACATAGGTAGCAATATCTCTTCGCAAGCCAGACACCAGAAGTGACTTCTCAAATCATGATACATCTTCTCAGTACCAGAGTGAACACTCAACCTACTTGTTACACCCACTAAGGTCCGGTAGGGTTCCTCCGGTGAGGAGTGGATGCCGGGAAAGATATTTCAGGAGGGAAGTGCGAATTCAGGTACGTGAATGCGTTTAATTCTAAGTTTATTTCAGTTTGAGTATTGTTTGGTAGGACTTTGTTGTGTCGGGCTATTGTTTATAGTGTGTCTTGAGTGTTTTGGGTTAAGTGTGAGGGTAGAAATTGGGAATCAGAAAGTGGACAGAGGACCAGGCGACCGGCCAGGCGACTGGGAGTCCTGGCAGGCGATCGCCTGGCCTCAAAGTTGAAAAGGA
>JBBYHH010051167.1:0-15918 GCA_038382905.1 Daphne laureola
GCTCGGTTCTGGATCGAGTTGAGAATGGAGGGATTTGAAAAAGAAGATTGGGAAAAAAGATCGGATAGGAAATTGGGAAGTGAAGGGCTCAAATTAGGTGGGCCCATTAATGTTATCTTCAATTTAAGCCACATAAAAACCGCGAAAAGATTTTAGTCAATTCCAGAGCTTGAGAGCACACAACAATGGCGGCGACTGCGATTTCTCCGTCAACCACCTTCGACCAAATTGTTTTCTGTTCACATTACCAGAATCGATTTGGAGCTCCAATTCCGGCTACGTCTTTGACGGTGAAAGCTCAAAAGCGAGTTCATTTCCGCTGCACGGCGAAGAAGAAAATGGGCTTCTTCGATCAAATTCTTGATTACATCGAAGGTAATTCTGACGACCACGATGATGAACATTGGATTACTGCCACCATTATTGAAATTAGATTCACTGTTCTTCGTGAAGTACTGCTATTTTCAAATGAATTAGCTTTTGCACAGAATGATCTCCCTTCCCTTATAGAAGAAGAGAACATAATTAATTCTTATAGAAAGAGTTTCAAGTAGATAAGATGGAGTGTTAATTAAGGAAAACTTGCATGAATTGCAGACTTTAGTGATTGTGGGTTGTGATAATTCCAGGAGGTCCAAAGTTAAGGAAATGGTATGGAGCACCTGATCCTCTTCGAAAAGATGGTTCCATGGAGGAAGATGGGGATGAATATCCAGGCAATTCATCAAACAACCTCTTATTAATGGTGGTAGTATTTGTTTGTGGCTTAAATATCTGGAATAAGTTACAACTTACAACACTGCAGATGATGAAATCAGAGATGCTGTCCTAGTCACAAATGGAGATACAGAGATGGGACAGGTAAACTTAATTTGATTAACATTCATATGACCTCTTATAACTCAAGAACAACTGTGACTCTCCTATGTTTAGATTTTGTAGATGATTTTGCTGTCACTTATCACAAGACAAGCGCGAGTTAAAGCAATCGTGAAGGATAAGCGAACTGCAAGAGAAGCCTATGGAAATTATGTTGAGGTGGGTTCTCTGCATGAAGAAACCTTGTTTTTTGGTTTATCTGGCCTCTCATTCCACTGTAATGGAAAGGTTTTAACCTTCTCTTGATCTGTGTATCTAGTGCAGCCTTTGGCAGGAGATACAACTGACCAGAGATTCGTTAACAAAGTTCTGAGGGGCGTGAGTACAGTCATATGCCCAAATGTAAACACTTTACTTCTTTGCATTTGCTCTTTTGCCAGCTTTTGTATAGCCAACCAGACTCCGATTTGCTGTGTGTGTTTTTTTTTTCTGGTTTGGTTGTTGCAGGAAGGTTTTTTTTGCAGTGTGCCAAGCTTGACAGGCATTAAACACATAATTGTATTGTCACAGGTACTCCCCCTCAACTCCAACACTGTTCACGATAGGGGGAAAAAAAGGATAGCGAGTGCTTCTTAGTTGTTGCAGCATTCAAGCATTAGCAATCTTGCGAATATCTCATCTGTTTACAAAGATTGCAGTTATCTGTTTACAGAAGTAGAAGTGGGGTTCAAGCTTTCATGATAAAGAGTGCATTAGAATTGGGTGAGAAAGATGAATCTGTACTAAAATCCACAGGGATTCCATACACCATCATCAGTGCAGGGTTGTTGGAAGATACTCCTGGTGGAACACAAGGTTTCAGCTTTCAAAATGTATGTTCTTCAACTTAAACTACAAAGCGAAAATAAACTACAACTTATTAGTGTTAATTTACAACAGTGTTCTTCACCATTGTTATACTTGAACAAATCCCTTTCTGTTAAACTTGGACTCTGCTACCACCTTCCGTTACAGGGTTGTTCGGGAAGTGGAAGTCTAAGCAGGGAGGATGCTGCTTTAATCTGTGTGCAGGCAATTGATGTGGTACCAAAGTCAGGATTCACATTTGAGGTTGGTTTATTATAACTAACCCTCAGCAAAGTAATTGAACCTGTTAGTGAACTTGTTTGTCCTTCTTAGTTACCAGTAGTTTTTAATTACTTTCACAGAGAGGAAATCAGTTTTAGAAAGTCTGGCCTTGTTTCTGTCATATCTGTCATGATCCTGTAAATTAGACTAGCAGTACAAAACATCAGAACCAGCAAAGCTCCCATTTTGATCAATCCCATTTTGATGATAATTTGTTAGGTGGTGAATGGAGAGGAGAAGGTTTCAGATTGGAGAGAATGTTTAACCAGGCTGATGGAAACATGTGAGAGTGATTATCCCACTAATTAGGACCTGCAAAGTTGACTCTACCATTACAGAAGATGGAGGAAACTGATACCAAGCCATGTAGTAAAATATATTTTTTCACTAATACTAGCAACGTGTAGGACTCTAGTTTATGATGAACAACATACTTATGGCGTGATTAGAGATAAAAAGCCTTGGATTTGTAGTAATTAACTGCGCTACATGAACCTTTTGCTCTAAAGATCTACATTCCTTCACGTAAAGGGCTAGCTGCTGAACAAATACAGGCAGGCTCGAATTGTGCTTACAACTTAACAACACATACAATTAAGTTGATATATATAACTAATTACAAGTAATAAGCACCCTTATTGATATATAGTAAAATGTGTAAGCAATTGTGATTAGAGAAAGTAATTAAATGTGTTTTGCATGGGCAGTAGTACCTCCCTGCTTATTGATACTTGCCAAATACTCAAACAAACTCCCATCAAAACAGCTTCTTGCAGCTTCTTTGGATAGGTAGCCTTCATCATCCTTGGCAATAAAATACAAAATCAACCATTCCCCTTTCCCCGCAATCCAGCCAAAGATATCGAATGGAACTCGGTTGGCCTCGGTCATGTTCCAAACCTCAGAAAAGCTTAATTTATCAGGCTTGGAAAGACCATATTTGGTGAATATGTTCTCAAAGTTCACCGGCAAAAACCTGCATGCACAGTAATTAGAAATTATTAATTATCGAGCTAAAACGTAATTAAGTAACGCGGTCGTAATAATTAATTAATTAATTAATTAAGAAGAAGAAGAAAAGCAAACCTTCCTTCAGTGTCAAAAGTTGCTGAATCGCTACCATGTTTTGCTCTGTGTATGTTGTTAATGTAGATTGGGAAACGAAGATCAGGCAGCCAGCCCTAATAATTAATCAAGAAGATGAAGAAAAACAACAAATAAAATAGCTAAAACCTACCTTTCTTAATTAATTAATAGCAAAAAAGAAGAATTAAAGAATAATAGAAGAGGTTAATTGATTAATTACTGGAAGAGTGGGATAACTCATCAAACCGTTGATGACAATACCAACAATGAAAGCAATAACTGGAGGCAAGCCAATTTCTCGTAAACCTGGTTAATTACCAAAATAAATAAATAAAAACGTTAATTAAAACCTAATTAAGTAGTTTTAAGTAAGTAATTAGTGCCACCTTTATAAGTCTCGGAAGGATAAACAATTCCATCATGGTCTTGATCAAAGAATGAAGCATGTTGCTGCAGAACACTCCTCCCTTTGTTCTCATGTTCACCAGTACTGCCATCCGGATGCTCGCTATCCGTAGCTTCCAATGCTCTCGCCATATCTATGATGTAGTGACAATAGGTTTGGTACGACGACAGATAGAGTATGTATAATGAAATTAGAAATTAAGAAACAAAAACATAGAGTACTATTAATGAATTACATACAAGGCTTTTGGAGTTTGGTCTCGAGATGATTTGAGATGGGACGTTGTGAGGTGATCGGGGCTTTGGGTGCTTCAGTGGCGAGGGAGTCGACGGTACTGCTCATGGCTGTGACGGATGGCCGGCCGGGGGATGTGAAGGAGAGGTAGTAGTAATAATATGGGTTATAAATAGTAGTCCTAGGTCTAGTTGTGAGGAAGAAAGAAAGGGTGCAATGACTTCTTTACTTGCGGGAAACGGAAACTTGGAGCTAACTTATGGCAACTTGGTTTCGTTGCGCCAAGAAGATAAAAAAAAAGAAAGGAAAAAAGAACAGAAAAAAAATGAGCACAAACTTTTTTTATTTATTTATCTTTTAAAAAGTTGAGACTTGTTTAGTTAATATAAGGATATTAATAACAAAATAAGCCGCACAAACATGACTCAAAAGCACATCTACCCAAACATCTACTATAGACCAAGACACGAAACCAAAAGACCTAAACATGTAATTGTTTGCAACAGCAAAGCATAAATTTTGATTTTCATTATTGTGCCTATAAAGGCTCTCAGCACTATAAAACTCATGACATATAACACACTGTCTTGATATGTTTCATATGATCAAAATAGCATCAGCGCATCACTGTATTGGGCTGGTAAGGAAATCAAAAATCAAACCTTAGCAACAAAATTAGTAACTCCAAAGTACTGACTCCGATAATACGAAGCTACATAACATGCAACAAAAGATAGACTAGGTAGACCGCCGATGATAAATAAACTAACCAAAGCTATGAATCGTAAGTAGTCTGAAATTAGCCAGACCGACTCTATACCTAGCCGACCCCACTACCAAAAGTTCATGGTTGTGTGCGAGGCTAGATACCAAAGCCTGCCTCTGCACCCACATAAAAAAGCAGCATGCTGCCATCGAACCACGGAGAACCGAGAGTATAATGGGCCACAACAAACAGGTGCAAGAAAGAGGAAAACTCGTCAGACTCTTCACCCAAGTTTATCTGTGACACACGTCGGACCAACCACACAAACCGTATTCGACCAAACCCACCATCCCAACCAAACCAATCTCCAAGTGCCCCTGACAGAAAAGAAAACAGGCCAAACCAGTCTTGTTCTGACCCCAAAGACCAACTAGGATGCGTTGAAGTCGCACCCCAACCGGAAACGATGGCTCGATGCTGGAAGTGCAAAACAGGAAGCGAACCATCAGACGCTTTGTTGGTCCGACCGAGCGCGAGTTCCCCACTTCACCAACAGGTCACACAAACACAAGAGTGACACTTTGGAGCCGAGAGCGTCACCGACAATAGGTGTCGACGCCTTCTGATGAGAGAAACGAACCGCATCAACAACAAAAAAACACCAAAACCTTTGGGTTAACATCACATCACATTCACATTTACAACGATTTTGGGTTAACTGGATTAGGAGTTACGATCAATTTGATTTGTGTTAAGCTAATATGGAAAAAAAAATCTAATTTATTTAAATATTTGATAAATATATATATTGGAGTTAATGATTGGGGATGAGGCTGTTCATTGGAGTCACTTTGGTGATTTTTATACTAGGAGGTTATTCTCTATTTTTTGGGAGGGACTGTTTTGTAATTTTTAGGGTCTTTAATGAAACTCGTGTAGTTGTGTTTCAAAAAAATTCTATTGAATCACCTTTTTTTTCTTCTTCTTAGACTCCACTAACTAATGAAAATCATATCCAAATTTTAAAACTTATCTAAAATAAATTTATGAGAATACAAAGTGATGAATGAGAAGAAGAAAGTCAAAGAAAGTTGGGTCAACTCACTCACTCAGCACGTGCCAATTACTGACGTGTACGGCTCAGATCTCATCTCACCTCTCTCATTTGACTCCGATTTTATCCTAATTTCGGCTTCCTCATTGCATCATGTCTGCATCCAAATTCCCCTTTTGTCCTCTTCGAAATTAAAACTCGAAATTCAACTCATGTTCTAAATTTCCCAGCATCAAATTGAATTTTCCCAATTCCTTTTCTTCATTCATTCATTCAATCAATCAATCCTCCTCCTCAACCCTCGGAAGTCACCAGCAATGGCGGAGCCACCACCTCCAGCGCCATCGACATCGCCGTCGCCGTCGCCCAACCCTATGATGGACCCGTCCGCAGCGCCGACCTCCGCTGCCACGCCTCCTCCCGCCGGGCCGCAGCCGTCGCCGCAAATCATGTCTCCTTCTCCTCTCTCCCACCCATCCCCTTCCCTCGATCACCAGCAAATCCAGCAAGTAACCTTCCCCTCTCTCCCTCCGCTCCCACAACAGCAGCAGCAGCAGCAGCAGCTTCTGCAGCAGCAACAGCAGCAACAGACCGCGACGGCTCTTGCGAATTACCAGCAAATCCAACAGTCTCTCCAGCGATCCCCTTCGATATCCCGCATGAATCAGCTCCAGCAACAACAGCAGCAGCAGCAGTCTCAATATGGCAGCGTATTGAGGCAACAAGCTGGTATTTATGGGCAGATGAATTTCGGTGGGTCGGCTGTTTCGATGCAACAGAATCAACAGCAATTGGGTAATCCCAATCTATCCAGGTCTTCACTCATGGGGCAGACCGGCCAGTTGCCTATGCTCTCTGGACCAGCTACCGCAGCTCAGCTTGGTTTGCAGTCCCAGCTTCTGCCTTCGGTATGGAATTCGGTTTCGTACAATTTTAGTCGCTAGCTTTGGTTTTCCGCACTGTTGCATGCTCGTGAGTCCAGGTTTAGCTTTGTTCATGTTAAAGTGATATGTAAAAATGCATCAAGTTTGTTGGCTTGTAATATTCTGGCAATTTTTTAATCTTGATTAAGTTGGTCAGTAGGCTTTTGGGTATTGGTTGCAATTTGATATACAATATTTTCCCCAAGTTGTTGAACAATCGTTTTTCAAGTCGGCTTTAAAACTTCATTGTGAACTAACTCAAGGAATATAGCAAAGGTGTTGAATTGACTACCGGCTCGATACATGTAGACCATGAATGAAATATACGCCCAGTGACTTGAACTCATTTCCCCATATTATGGTGTTTAGCTGTTATAGATCACTTAGAGAGGTAGCCAGGGCGGAAGAAATTTCTATTTTTTGCAGGGCTAGCTTGATGTGCTCGAGTAAGGATATATGTCTATCCTTTTGCTGCTTATGGATATTTGTGCTGAATCCCAACCTATTTGGTGCAGCCAAGGCAGAAAGCTGGACTGGTCCAAGGGTCTCAATTTCATTCAGGAAATCCCAATGGACAAACTCTGCAAGGAATGCAAGCAATGAGTATGATGAATCCACTTAATTTGAACTCCCAGCTGAGGACCAATGGAGCTCTATATGCTCAACAGAGGATGAACCCGGCGCAGATGAGACAACAATTAGCACAGCAGAATCCACTTGCTTCTCAAGTACTCTCTTCAGATAGTAATTCAGTAGTTAAGCTTTCTGTCGTGTGTGCTTTGGTACATAAAGTATCTTTTCCTGCTGTACTTCTTATATTGACTTTTTAGGTACAGAACCTACAAAGAACTTCATCTTTGGCATTTATGAACCCCCAGTTATCTGGGATGGCTCAGAATGGACAACCTGGCATGATGCAGAATTCGGCGACACAACAACAGTGGTTGAAGCAAATGCAACAATTGTCTGCTCCTGGCTCAGCCGCACTGCGTCTTCAACAACAGCAAAGACAATCCTCGGTCCTCTTGCAGCAGCAGCTGGCTTCCACTCAGCTCCATCAGAATCCCATGTCCTTAAACCCACAACAACTGTCCCAGCTAGTACAACAACAGCCCCAAATGGCAAATCCTCAGATGCAGCAGCCTCAGCAGAATCAACCCCAATCACAGCAGCAGCAGCAGCAGTCACAGCTCCAGCAGTTACAACAACAATCACAGCATATGCAATCACAACACTCACCACTACATCAGCAACAACAGCAGTCTCCAAAGATGCCTAGTGCCACAGGCCAGAAATCTGTTAGTTTGACCGGATCGCAGCCTGATGCTACTGCATCTGGCACAACTACACCAGGGGGGAGCTCAAGTCAGGGAACTGAAGCAACTAATCAACTTCTTGGGAAAAGAAAGATACAGGATCTAGTTTCACAGGTCCTTGTCAAATTTCATTTTATCTTCCCTTATCTTTTGTATGGCGGCTTCCACTGCTAAAAGAGCTCACATGCTCTGTTTTCAGGTGGATTCACTTGGAAAATTGGATCCAGAAGTCGAAGATCTACTTCTAGAGATTGCAGATGATTTCATTGAGTCTGTAAGTCTGTTTAAGAAAACCTAAACTCTGATTAGATGCATTCCTCTAGGCACCCTTGCATCATCCTAATTCGAGCTTAAACGTGCACAAATAATCACCAAAATCTGGACTATAAGTGAATACAAATATTATCTTGCATACTACACACACACACTACCTGTTTGTTTGTTTCTTGTTCCTAAGCATCATTGTGCTGTTACCTTATTGCTTACTTGTTCTTTGCACTGGCAGGTGGCAACATTTGCCTGCAGTATAGCAAAGCATCGGAAATCTGCAACATTGGAGTCCAAGGACCTATTGCTGCACTTAGGTTTGTGCTGCATGGTCATTTGATGGATTCCTCTTCACGTTCATTTGTTTTCTACTTCACTTCCTTTTCTGTTTTTTGAGTTCCCTGCCAATTTATTGTGAAAAGGAATTTGAGATAGCAACATTTCATATGAAGATAAGACGAAATAATAATCTCATGATTAATAATGTTAGTGATTGCTGAGTTCATGCTTTTTCAGATTTTCCAGTATGGCCAGAGCTTTAATGATTTCACTGGCAACTTTATTATGAAGTCCCGATTTATAAGTTTTTTTAATCTTTTCTGCTCTTCAATGTAAACTTGTTTTCATGTGCAAGCAAAAGATAACTATTTGTTCATCACCAAACAACAGCTTAATCCCAATGATGTTGGGGTCGGTGGCAAAAGCATAGTGGCAAAGTTTTACGCCAGATGCTCTTCTTGTTGCAACCTTCTTATGAAGGAATAATGAGATGGATTTTCAAACCTTATCACCATAGATTTTTTCCACTTGCATAGAAAAATATCATGAGATGGCGGTGAGTTGAGATACTTGTTTTAGGCATGTCTCATTACAAGATTTATATTGTAAAAGATAATTATTTGTTAAAATGAGAATATAGATTTGTTTGATATGCTCATCTTCAACTCTTTCTTGTTTGCATTTATCTGTCGGTAATACTGATGACCTTCTCTGTCTGTTCCCTTTTGAAATGGTTATGTTTATGGGAGTATTCAGATGAAAATATTGATGTTTAAATTTCAGTCTTTTCTTCTGTCAGAAACTTGCTTTTTTTCTTCTGGGTAGTAAGACTATGGTAAGAATTCCCATGTTCAGCAATTTCCTCTTATGCAAACTGATTGTCTCCAAAAGCAGTACCATGCATACTGCTCATAGTTGGTTCTTCCTCAGTACTGGCTAACAACCTTTTAACTGCCAACAAACTTTCAGCTGTTTTGTTTTTCTTTTCCTTTTCCTGAAAAAAGAAACACACACACACACTCATCACATCATATGTATGACAATTTACCCTCCACATGTGGTCTCAACTAATAATGATATCCCAATTGGTTCTCATTCTTTCCATTGGGAAGGTGGCCAACCTTCTTTGATCTCAAAAATAGCTTCGAGGAACTTAACTTGCCAGTCTTTGTTTCACCTGGGAATTGGGAATTAATGCAATATGCATTTTATGTTTATTCAAAAGAAAATTTCATTTTCCACGTAATCTCTTCCCCCAGTATATTGAATTTAAACCCATTGGCTTTTTATTGCTTTCTTTTATATATCCTTCTCATGCTATCAATTCTCGTTATATGTTTTAGTTTTTACACTGTTAGTGAGAATATATCCATGTGGCTCATGTAATGTAATTATGGGCCTTTTTCCTAACATGCTTTCAAGCAAAGTATGTGCTTTATTAATCTCAAAAAATTTCAGAGAGAAACTGGCATCTGACAATTCCAGGATATTCAAGTGAAGAGCAGAACCAAACAAGACCTGTAAGGATTTTTCTTTCTTTCTTCTTCCTTTTCCTTTTCTGATAAAAGTTGCTTCTTATAGTAAAATTTTAGCCTTTTCATCCTCAAAATGAAAAGAATAATTAAAATACATCTGTTGCACCTGAAAGAAGTAAGGTTCAATGAGTCGGTGGATATCAACTTCTGAAATTCTTCCTGTGCCAATTGTTTTCTGAGTATTGGAGACCTAAGTTCATCTATTTTTTCCTTATTTTCTCCATCATCATTTCATTTATTCAATTAAATTCTTAAAGTGTTGTGGAAACTTATGGGACAAGACACATCTAATAGAAGCAGAGGTTTTTAGAGATGCCTAAAACTACAATCAATAGTACAGAATAAAGCAACCCGAGATGCTTTCTTTTTAGATTAAAGCGAAGAGAACTATCTATCATCATACTTTTTCTAATCTATTTGAAACAACGAAAGCATTTCTATCTGCAGAGACTTTTCAAGATATTCAGAAAAATATAACAATCTGTTGGATTAATTATGATATCTCTAGTTTACGATTGGCAGGTAACAAGTGACCTTCACAAAAAACGTCTTGACATGGTAAGCTGTATGTGTAGCACTGTTTCCTTTACTCTTTGTGATCCTCATCGTGTGGGGAAATTGATCTTTTTACTCTTATGCTAAATGTTTGGTTAGGTACGAGCACTTATGGAATCATCGCAGCCCGACACAAAAGCAAATAACGAGATGCTTAGACCTGCTCTTAGCAATCAAGTTGGCACAAACCACTTAATGAGGCCATCACCTAGCTCTGAACAGTTGGTTTCACAAGCAGCTGGCCAACAAATGCTGCACCAAATAACACGATATTGATAGATATGTTTGACCGATAATTTAGTCATGCTGATTGCATGTGGATCCTGCCCTTGTTGGTAAGCATATTCTTCACTTCTCAGCAGAAAAAATCCGTCAATTTAAACTTTTAGGCTCGTTTTCATTCTTCACTAGATGCAGCTTATTTAAGGTCTGTTACTTGAGCATGATTGTTGGTATCCATGTGTTGTTGTTCCTCATGCTGTAGGATGCTACCTATCTCTGCTGAAGAAATAGTTCTTGTTGTCTATTTCCCAAGCTTCTTTTGGTGGAGTGTGAATATTTAGCAATTCAGTATTGTAGGAAATCTTGTAAATAATGCGTTTTTAGATTGTGGGCAATTTGTTGCCTCATGTTTATACTGTCATAGATACATTTTCTCTCATCTCATATAATCAAGTTTCAGTGTTTCATACTTGATCGGCATGTAGCAACCTGACCTGATCTATTGCACGCAGCATTCTAAAAATCTGAATCATCTAAAAGGCTTTTTTTAGTGTTTAACTTCTGGAGCAAAAACGGTCAGCTAGTGTTGCTCTATTTTTCTCCTTGTGTCGTAATGGCTGTTTGCAGATTTCTGTTAAATAAATTACTTTCTATCAGTTGATCAGCAACTGATTATGTGTTCATTTGGAAATACCTTTAGCTATTAGCATTAAAGCTTTGGAAGAGTTATCTTCTGATTTTTCAGATGTATGTTTTATGGAAAAAGTTCATAATTTTGGTAATAATCACAAAATTTGTCAAACCTGCCCTTACAGTGAGGCGGCAACAAGTTGATGATTTTATTTGCTAATGGGTTGTTACTAATACAAATAATACTATATGTAACCCAATGTGCTCTAGTGATTGATTTGGTACAGTTTCATTGTTCCTACGTTTGCCCTTCCAAATCCACCAATTTGATGCCCTTTCATTTCACAGGTTGAATTGACTGAAGCTGTAGCAGTAATGTTGATGAGAAACACCAAATATAGAACTTGTGGAGAAGACACTGGACACTTGACCTCTCTGATATTGTTCATGTTGATTGTTAACTTGGTAGTTTTTACTTAAATTATGGGCCAATAAGATGGGTTGATGGGCCATTTTCAGCTCATCTCCCTTGGTGGCTTGACACAAAGCTTGGCCAGGGTGGTCAGTGTATTTTATTGATTTGTTTCATTAGAAAAATATCCTCTTTTTTCTTTTTCTTTTTTTCTTTTTTCCTTTTTAATAGTTTTACTTTAATATCTATTGTAACCTTAATGCTAGTAACAGATAAGCCGTGTATTATTAAGTTCATCATTGTCTTTTTTGCCCCTTCAATTTCTTCTTCTTACTTCATATTCATCCTTAAACTTTCTACTCATTACTCTTTTATATTATCTATTTATGAGAGTGGATACGGTTGATGAATAGTATCGTGCCCACCTAATAAGATTTTATCACATCATCAAATATGATCTCTTTTCTTTCTTTTTTATTTGAAGGGAAGCTACATCACTTGTCCTTAATTATTTAAAAAGTTTATTTAAAAAGTAAAACATTGACCCCTAAAGTTTCAAATGATCATTAAGTGTGAGATTCATTTCAATATTTTTTCTTTTTATTTGTGTTTGCTTGAGGAAAAACTCCATTATCAGATTTTAGCTATTTAGAAAGTAAAACATTAACCTCTAAAGTTTCAATGGTTTGGATTTTCTTCTTCTTTAAATGCTGATGATTATAATGAAGAAGAATAATGTGCCAGATTAATATTTATAACTCCATACATTATACATAAAATTTATGGATGAACATTATTACCTAATTAGATTTTACCGCCTCATTCTATTTTAGTGGTTTATTTGTTTTTGCTTCAAATTATTTAAGGGCTTAACTCTTTCATTTTATTTTTATTTGTTATCATTTTGTGCATAACCCTATGAAAAGTCTTGGGTCTAAAATTGTTATTTATCTATAAAATTTGTTTACTCTATCATTGATTTAATGAAATTATATCATTTTTTTTATTTGATGTTACATCCTTATTGAATTACTCCATTTGTTCCACAAAAATTGCAGCTTTTGTTTTTTCTATTTCATAGTATTTAATTTATAATGTAATTTTATGAATTTTAGACATGTAAAGTTAAATGGTTTATATGTTTTTTATAATTTGAAATCTAAATGTTCAATACATTTTATTTCGGATTTTTTCCCACTATTTATCTTAGTAAAATTTTGAGCCAAACACTGTAACTTGAAATATTAAAATTAAACACAACAATTTTTGTGGGACATAGGGAGCATTAAAGTGTATTGTAATAAACACCCGGTGCGAAACTTGGGCAAATAAAACCTTGTTATATCTCTATATATTTAGGGAAAATAACTGTAGATGAATAGTAAGTTTTTTGTATTTTCTTTTTGTTGTTCTTCCTATTCTTTGAATGTCCAATTAACCTTT
The DNA here is from genome assembly GCA_038382905.1 of Daphne laureola. Lineage (NCBI taxonomy): Eukaryota > Viridiplantae > Streptophyta > Magnoliopsida > Malvales > Thymelaeaceae > Daphne > Daphne laureola. The sequence goes on from JBBYHH010051167.1 coordinate 13,016, forward strand.
TATTTCATTCTATTAACTTTTTGGTTCCCTTATTTTTTGAATGTTTAGTTTTTTAGCATTCTTTCTTTTTAATGTGTCATTTATAGGATGAAAATGAAAATCATTCAACATTTTGATGATTTTAAATAGACAAAAATGGAAAACGAGGTGATATAAAATTAATAATCAACTGATCAAATGATGTAATTGTAAGAATTAAAAAAAATGATTATTTTACTTTTTGGTCTGATTTAAATGGTCGTTTTATTCTTAAAAAAAAAATATTTAAGTACTCCAAACTTAATTTTAATTGCAATTATAAGCATTAATTGGAATAGTGGAAACCTGTATAAGTTTGAGTCGATGGACAAAGGCTATAGCCTACATATTTTTTAGAGAAAAGTGTAATGCACTTGAAATTTAAATTAATATTTAGAAAAAAAAAATTAGAGAGAAATATTAATATGATTCATTTTATATAATTTTTATTTAGAAAAACACATCTTTAAATTTTTTCATTTTGCCTAAAATATTTATACTAGAATTTCTAAAAAGTAGTGTAGTTGTCGATATTATGTGCAAGTTTGAGCCGATGAGTAAAGACTATATAGCCTACAATTTTTTTGAAGAAAAGTGTAATGTACTTGAAATTTAAATTAATATTGATGAAAAACATTAAGAGAGAAATGTTAATATGATTCATTTTTTTATAAAGATTTTATTTTGAAAAACAGCTTTAAAATTTTTCATTTTGTCTAAAATAATTATATTAGAATTTTTAAAGAGTAGTGTAGCTCCCAATATTATATGCAAGTTTAAGCCTACATAACTTTTGGAGAAAAGTGTAATGCAGTTGAAATTTAAATTAATATTTTTTAAAAGAATTTAGACAGAAATATTAATATGATTACTTTTTATAGTTTTTATTTTGAAAACACACCTTGAAAATTATCCATTTTGCCTAAAACATTTATATTAGAGTTTCTAAAAAGTGAAGTAGCTACCAATATCACGTGCAAGTTTGAGACGATGGGCAAAAACGATAACCTAGAGAATTTTTTGAGAAAAGGTTAATGCACTTAAAATTTAAATTAATACTATTTATGAAAAACATTTAGAGATAAATATTAATATGATTCATTTTTTTATAATTTTTATTTAGAAAAGCACAACTTTAAAATTTTCCATTTTGTCTAAAACATTTATATTAGAATTTCTAATAAGAAGTGTAGTTGTCAATATTATGTGCAAGTTTGAGTTGATCGGAAAGATTATAGTCTACATAAGTTTTTTGAGAAAAGTGTAATGCACTTGAAATTTAAATTAATATTTATGAAAAAAAAAAAAAGAAATGTTAATATGATTCATTTTTTATTGTATTTAATTTGAAAAAAAACACATTTATAATTGTCTATTTTGCATAAAAATTTATATTAGAATTTCTCAAAAGTAGTGTAGTAACTGCCAAGATTATGTTCAAGTTTGAGCTGATGGGCAAAGTCTATATAGCCTACAAAACTTTTGGAGAAAAATGTAATGAACTTTAAATTAGAATTAATTTTTATTGAAAAAAAATTACAGATAAATATTAATATGATTTATTTTTTTATAGTTTTTATTTAGACAAAAAACACCTTTAAAATTATCTATTTTAACTAAAATATTTATATCAAATTTTTTAAAAAATAGTGTAGCTGTCAATATCGTGGTTAGGTTTGAGCCGATGGGCAAAGGTTAACAAAAGCTTTGGAGAAAAGTGTAATGCACTTGAACTTAAAATTAATATTTTGAAAAACATTTAGAGAGAAATGTTAATATGATTCATTTTTTTTATTTAAAAAACACACTTTTAAAATAGTCCATTTTGCCGAAAAAAATTATATTAGAATTTTTCAAAACTAGTGTAACTGTCAATATTATGTGCAAGTTTGAGGTGATGGGCAAAGTCTATAGTCGACAATTTTTTTAGAGAAAAATGTAATGAACTTGAAATTTAAATAATATTACAGAGAAATATTAATATGATTTATTTTTCATATTTTTTATTTACAAAAACTCACATTTAAAATTGTTCATTTTGCCTAAAATATTTATATTAGAATTTCTAAAAAGTAGTGTAGCTGTCAGTATTATGTGCAAGTTTGAGTCGGTAGGCAAAGACTGTTACAATCACCCCTGGAAAATAGCTAATTTCTGAGAAAAGTTACCGTCGGGCGAAAATCTGCAATTCCCGGGACTCGATTTTAAACGTGCAAGAATATATTTTCTAATGATTATGATATTCTGGGAATTAATTTGAGATCCATTTTATGGTGTTTCACATTTTTGGAAGGAATCGTGAACCTCGGGCTATTTTCGCAATTTGCGATTTCGGCGGGTAAAACTCTCGGTTTTGGTTAATTATTGGAAATTGACAATTAATGGAGATGATTATGATGAAATATTTTGTAATATGATTATGAAATTATATTACGGGATGTTTGGGATGAGATTCAGAAAAAGTGCGGGAATTGAAAAACCGACTTAAATACTCGTAAGTGTTGTGAAATAGCTCACAATTACAAAAAACACTTCTCTCTCCTCCCTCTCTTCTCCATGGCCGATTTCTTGAGCTCTTCCTCCATGGATTTCTTCAATTTCTTCATCAATTCTTCTCCATTTGATTCAAGATTTAAAAGGTGAGCTTTGATTCATGTAAGGTTCATGATTTAAGGAAGATTGATGGTTGGAAAACACTAATCTTGTCACCACCATCCGTCGTGATCGCTTGTGTGGAAGCGGATTTACTCTTATTACGGCTGGTGATGTCAGAATGGAGTTCATCAGAGTTTCGGTTCCCAAACACCACCCAATTAAAAACTTTCCTTTAGTTAATTACTAATGCGTCGTTACAGATTTTTAACAGAAATATCGCGCGGTGAATA
>JBBYHH010051278.1:0-15916 GCA_038382905.1 Daphne laureola
TAAAGTCTCAAGAGTTAATGTTGTAAGTGACGTTGGCCTGATTTGATGAAATAAACCTCATGGATACCATCCCCTTTGATATTAAAAAAAAAAAAAATAGCGCATGGTTAGAATAAGATAAACCAATTGGTATTTTCTTCACATTTCAAACAGTTTGAGACACTTTAGGTTCAACCTCTTGTTCAATCTATGTCATTTTTTCGTCTGGCACACAACAAAAATCATACAAAGTAGTTAAATCGGTAAGATTTTGAATGTTTAATGACTTATTCTGTCTGTTGTCCAATTCATGATGAAATGGAAAGTTTAATGATCTTTTCGTGCTAAATAAGTACTAACAAGAACCTTTTCTTTCGGCTTCAAAATCATACAGACTCACCTACTTCGTAAGATTTTTGCTGATTTGCGTACGAAAAAATGAGTTGAAATGAATAGAAAGTTAAATCTCAAGTGCCTCAAAAATGTTCAACACTTTTCTGTTACCGAATAAAAGTTCATTGCCCAATTCATAGGGTCTCTTCGTAATATCAGGGTTTCGTTGAAGAAACCCTGATATTGAATTACAAAGTTAAATCACACAATCACTTTTATTTATGCAAAAATTTCAGAAAATCCCCAAATTTTCAAAATTCTATAATTTCACCATCCTCTTCTCCAACGATTCCCCGTTGCCCAAGCTCTGCAACTCGCCCACCCTCTTCATCAACACCAACTCTTCGCACCTGTCATTGAGGTGATGGTGACCCAAAACCCCTATTACCTTTAGCCGATTTGCTGCACAAAACTAACACTTGCCATCGTCGACACCATCGATCCGACGGCTTGGCAAGACCACCACAATGTGAGCTGGGTGAAGAGACGAGCACAACTCGATGGCAGCACAAGCCCATCTCAGTGGGTCGCTTCGAATTGGTGGTCGGAATCGTCGATTGCTACAGATCTAAATCTCGAATGTCACTAGATTGCTCCGGCTTGGCACTGGGTCTTGACTCGGCGGAGTTCGCCTCTTTCACCACGTGACGGATGTCGTAGGCTTTCAACGGCGGACCTTGGTCTTGGGCGGCAGTTTCCGCAGCCACAGGGCTCATCGATGCGTGAGCCTGGTTGGCAGCGGCCGTAGAACTTTGCGAGAAAGAGGGTCGCATGAGCCTGGTTGGCAATGACCAACTAAGGTTCGACGTATAACAACTGCAATGTTGATGAAGAAGGTGACGATAGTTGTAGCAACAACAGTTCAATTTTGTACATTGGTGAATTAATTGTGAGAAGGGGAAGAATGAGAAAATAGTTATTTTAACATTTTAAAAAAAATGGAGATTTTTTTGAACTTTAGTTAAATCAAGATGATCTTTTTTACATTTATCAATGCCAATTAATATCAGGTTTTCTCAAACATTAATATCAGGTTTTCTCAAACAGTGATATAGCGAACACAGCCACAAAGGAGACGGAAAAGTTTGTGGTTTTCTGCCGTCATACAAATAAGTACTGACATGCAGCTTTTTACCTCATAAAGTGAAACGTTGGTAGGCAGGCAATACCAAAAAAAAAAAAACGCAAACTACTACTATCACTTTAGCGAAATGTCAGCTAAACTGGAAACTAAAAACATATGATCCCGTTCCATTCCAGTCTGTCTTAAATTCCTTTGTGGTCCAATATTTTCTCCAAATAAGTTTGGATTTGTTTACAAGAATGTTAAATGCGTAAATGTAACAGACAGAGTTCCCAATTTCTCATCACCTTTCACTACCTAAACAATTCACATTGCCTTTCACTCGATCAAGATTGGGTTACTTGCAGTCCCGCTTGCCTTCTTTCTACCACGCCTAGGCCTCTTCACCACTTCCTGTTTCCTGCATTATCATCATCATCATCATCAACTCCTCATCAATACGCTTACCTTAACACGCAAGAAACGCAATCAAACCCAGACAAATAAACGAAGAAAAGAGGTAGGAAACTGAAAATACATTCCAAGAAGACCAGAAAAACACCTGAGATTTTCGACGTTTGAGGGAGTGCTAATTGCTTTCCTTGGGCGACCAACCTTCCTCTTTTCCAACATTTTTGGTCTTCCTCTTTTCTTCTTCTCGGGGCATCTTAAACAGACAAACTCTCGATGTCATAATGATAAGGATATGAAGAACTAAAGAGCAAGAAAAAGGGAGGGAGGGCGGGATTACCTGCATGAGCAGTCTTCCTTTGATTTCCCTCTTTTTGGAGCATTTTCTCTGAAATACCTGTGTTCATAACTACTGTCATGAACGACCAGCAACTTTTTATGAAGTGGGATCTCAAAACCAATCTCAACTTTTATCAAGTGTTCAAAGAAGAGAACAACTTACTCAACAGCCCAATCTTCATCATCACTTTTGTTCCTCTTTCTTCGGCGATCCCCTGTTAGCTGGTCCGAGAGCTGAGAAGTAGGCTCGTCGGAGTCCATATCCAGCAAATCATTTAGTTCAAAGTCATCTGGAGAAAGAAAGTTTTCCACATTCTTAAGACAGCAGCCGTCTTTTTCCTTCTGATTACTACTCCCCTCCTTGACATCATGTTGATTTTGAAATTTTCTTCCATTCACTTCAGTTTTTGCTTCTACAGGTCCCTCTTTAACAGCCTTGGTATTTACCTTCCACTCAGAGGTGTTCTCTTCCTCTGCATGGCGGCGGTGCTCATATCCTGTTTCAAAGCACATCACAAGCTATTTAGCCCAATGAGAATACAAGAAGATACAGGCACCATAGTTTGCTAACTGCACCAAGAAAGGCAAACATAAGGTAATGAACTGCATTACTGAAAAATTCTGCTCATGTCAGCTTTTGGTCTCCATAGAACTCAACTGCAATGGTACAAAGTGCTAGTATTTTGAACTCTTCTTACCATAACCGATTCTCATGTATGTGACACAAACCCTACCAACACCCACCCAACAGGATTCTTAACCAAGTCACAGGATGACTCGCCATGAGGAAACAATATACCAAATCACAAGTCTATGATAATGGCATCAATCATTGTTAAACTATGTCTTTTTGTTGCTTACTCATCCTTAAATACCTATTGTTGCACTATTCATCATTTTAACTATTTAAAATGTTGCTTACTTGTCTTGATGCTGTAATAAGGAATTAGTGATGGTTGAAAATCAATAATGAAAGATTGATTAAGCAACATTAATTGATAATCAAAGATGAGTAGGCAACAGTTTAAATTCTTCAAATACGAGTACGCAACACTTTTCAACTGTCCGGTAAGATTTGCATCCATCACTGATGCCTCAGGACGAGTAATCAACATTTTAAATAATCAAAGGATAAATGGTGCAACAATCAATCCTTCAGGGTTGAGTAAGCATCATCAAGCTTAGTTTCAAGAACAACTGGTGCCATTAATTCTACTAGTCTCAAATGTTAACACCCATGATTCCTCAATCATTAAGATCAGAAAACACAAATAAACATCAATAACTGGATCTTTTAATGCAATAACAGCTTTTGATTCTAAAAGAGCACCAAACTTAAGATGCAGAACTACTCTGTTTTCCCCCCGATAAATATATGTAAATTTGGAAAATGTTCATGTAGATTATCATTAATAGACAGAAATGCCAAAACATTTAATAAGCAGAGACCCGTCAAACAAAAACGACAAAGGTGTTACTCATCATCTAGAGATAAATATGACAACATACAACCTAACTTACACATAATCAGCTAGTTAACCGATTCAAACTCACTAGATTCATTATCATGCAAATCTTTAGAAGAAGGCTAAAATATTGGCAAAATCAGATTTCTTTAGACATGGGATTTACGGGGCAGAATCTCATACAGCAAACTCAGCACACACAAAAAATATTCTAAATCTTCTAACAAAATAACTTATGCAGTTGGACTGAACATGCTATAGAGTCAATTACCTTCTTGAGAAAACACAGCACGCAGAATTTGCGCAAAATTAACTGCATCAATTGTCGGATCCTTATATCTGTTGCATACAACACAATGCAAGGGTTGAAAAAATGTCAATGTCATCCTTACAAAATCATGACAGATTGGAGGATCCCACAATATATAATCAGATCATTACTCATCCATAGAACATATTAACTATCATTTAAAACCAGATAACCGGAAAAGAAAAATACTACTAATAAATAAATAAATAAAAGGTAAAATAAGTCTACTGTTGATTATTGGTAGTCATATCTGATCCACCGCCTCCATTAGCTTCCTCTCCAGCATGTCCTACGGAAGTCTATAATTGAAAAACTCAGGTCAGATAAGTCTCTACAAGAAATTAAAATTAATCTAACTGAATCGGAGAAGGGTTTGAGTAGGAAAAACCTAAAAGTTAAGAACGGATACAATATGAAGCAAACCTTGAGCAATCTACCAAATTATACCAATAGAAGAACAGAGGAAAGAGAAGAAAAGAATGATAAAAGTAGTTACATCATTTGATGTCTCCTCCATCGGAAGTGTGTCATCTGATTCATCATCTTCGAAAATCTTCTTAATTTGTTGATGGATCTCCAGCGGCAGCCTCTTTCGCGAGTCATCTTTAAGAATTGTACTTTCAGTTTTCTGTAAATGGGAGCATGACCAACCCATACGTCGACTGGTTTCTTCTACAAGAAAAGGGTCGCTCAACTTAGGTGAGTAATCGGATGCTGGGCGAGGCCTTAACCTGGGGGGACACAATGAAGGATTAGGAAATGCAGGCCGGCTATTGCGTAATCTCATGGTGCAATCTGAACTCTCGAGAGTGAGGCTGGAAGTGCGCAAGGAAATCAGGTATAGCCAGAAAGGAAAATGATGAGGATGCAGAAAACCGATGAGTACAACAGCATTAATACTCTGGTAGTGTCTTTAATGGTACAGAAAAGACTCCTAATCTGGCTAGAAACTGTCGATTCTGGGTTAGCATGACGTGTAGCTCGACCCTAATGCAATCACAGCACGTGTAACAGAAATCTCATGAGATTTAGTAGCCCTGGTGAGAACAAAGCAGTGCTAAATGACAGTGATATGCGATTTTCCAGTTTTCAGCAATCAAATTTCAAGAAAGGACAATATCTCCAGTAAAAAAACAGGGGGAAGGGGGAAGGGGGGTATTAATTAACTTTTACGGGTATCATCTGTATCAGATTTTAATTAACACCTTTCCCCATTACAATTAGTAGATGAAGACTTCAATCGGTTTAAGCTTGCTCCAGCCAGAGAAGATATTAATTATGCACATTGATTGTAGTTGACCAAGACATGTATTTAAGTTCTAACAAGTAAAAAAAATTAGGATGTCAAATCAACCAAAGCAAAAAATGAAGTGGTGCATAAATTAGACATGAAAACTGAGACAATTAAAGGCAAATAAAATAAACCAGGATACTTGTAGCTTATACAATGAACGAAAAGAGGTTGAGAAACATTAGTATCCACTAAGCACAACTTCTTTATCAATAATCTTCCAAAAACACATACTAGTATTTATTCACAACTCATAGGTCATTTACTCCAGGTACTTCTGAAGTATTCAAGGTATCATTAAAACATAAACACTAGTTATAATATGTGTTGCATATGCATGTTCATATCTGATCATGTGCTCTAAGAAAACAACCATGAAATAACTCTCTACGACTATTGACCCATATCAGCAGATACACAACTTGTTCATAACAGTGCCCATTAGGCATTTACTTGTTCATAACAGTCCCTTTGTCTAATAAATCCTTTTAGATTATAATCATAAAGATAAATGTGAAGTATTGATCCAGGATCCCTTATCAATTACCACCAAAAGAGATTTTGAATGATCTTTAACTGGAATGACCAAAATCAAATAACTGATTTTAGATATAGTTGATAAACAGATTCCAGTTGTGCAATACCCTCAAAGTCATAATTTATAGTATATGTTAGAAGATAATATCAATCTATCAAACTTCTTTTTAATCAAGATTAACCCAATGCAATCAGCATAAATGTTTCCAGCAAACTGAAGTTTTAGACTATGCATGTCAAGATTTTAAATGAAGAATGACCATGGAGCAGTCATTTTTGTTCATATATATAACACACATGGAGTAATAGTAGAGAGAATGTATGATTGCATTCAATTATTCGATTCCCGTTTAAGCACATCGCTTTCATAAACTATTATTGCTAAGAAAAGGAAAGGAAACAAGAAACCAAACCTAAAAGTAAATTGCTGACAAGAAAATGACATTTCTCACAATCAATTAGTATTTGATTCCTGTTTAAGCACATTATCTACTAAATAAAACTCCCGGCTTCAAGAGAAAATGAAAGATGGAAATGAACCCATAAGTCATGCAAAAGGATTTGGAATATGATATGCGGAAGTGCCAGGTGATCACAACAATGGTGTCAAAGAGAAGATACTAAACTCTGATCACTAGCAATGAACTGTATGGTAAAAGCAAAAGTACAACAACAACCTCCCTAAGAGCCATCGAATAAACAAATCATTGAAAATCCATAGAACTGATTATGACCGGATACATGTGTGGCAGAGTTAAATGGAACACAACTCCCTTAGGCAAGGTTTGGAGACCTTCCTCCCTAGACAGGGTCCAACACGACTATCAATTCTTTTCAGTGCCTAAAGTGGCCACCAGATGCCAATGTCTTACACCAAAAATGAACCAACTATGCAGGTGCATTTTGTTGGCTTACGATTAATTAATGATGCATTTAAGGAGATTGTGGTGGAATCCTGAAACTAAGATCTGCATGATCTCCATTGCCCTTTCTCCCATATAGATTTGGGAAAAGGTTTAAAGTTGATGCATTTAAACCTCAACGAACTCAATGTCATCGATTGAAGAAGTGACTAATATCCTCATCCCTATATCCCCTCCTCATGTGTACCTAAATATAATTAAGCTTATAAGAATTTTTGCATTGAACTATAACCTATTTATCAGTCTCTAAGCACCTTATTTTAATAATGTTCAATTCGGGTCTTTAAGTCATGTTCCATGATGTGCATCTTGATTTAACAATATTAATCTTGTAATCGTACATGACTAACATAGTTGGGATTAAGGTTTTGTTCATGATGATGATGATGATGAATCGAACATGACTAACAATTATCTCAACTTATAGCCGTCTAATGATATTTTTCTATGCAAGTGCAAAGAATCTATGAAGATACAGTTTTTGAAATTTCATATCATTATTCCTTCATAAGAAAGTTGCAACCGGATGGGCATCCGGTGTAGAACTTTGTCACTTTGCTTTCTGCAAGAAATTATAGTGCTAACTGAAATTTGACAATTAATTGAGACAATAAACTTCACGCTACTGACGGTAATATAGCTAGGATAAAGGTTGATTGGGACTAAACAGGAACATCCATCTCACTTGTCGTACATGTCATTTTATTAGATATAATAGAGATGAATCCATGGTCGGAAAAGCATTGTCCATTTTCATAATAAAAGTGAGCTCAAAAAAAAAAATCTAAAAGTTACAGAATATTTTAACAACTCGTAAGGTTGGGAGACTAAATGCGTAACTTACCCATTGAATTAGTTGAATATCTTTCTAAAATCCTGAAAGAACAAACCTTATAATGATGCAGATCTTAGAGTGATATTTCTCTTTACTTTCAGAAATTTTCAGATATAAAACACTGTACTCCTATGAGTTTTTACAAGAGACTGTTACTTAACCTCCTTCCTTTTTCTTCTATTGCTTTTTAGAGTGAACAATCACTCACATCCAATACATAATCATTAAGATTCAGTAACTCTAAGATTTTAATTGATAGACACAAATAATTTTGGATAGAAAGCCTACATTTTAAACCCTCCAACAAAGTTCTTCATCTTACAAATATCACCATCCTCAAATCCCTCTTCAGGTGTACATACATATAATTATCCTTACTAGATTTATTTGCACTGAACTATAAACTATTAATCTATGTCTAAGCACCTTATTTAATAATGTTACAATCTGATCCTTGAGTTTCATTTCAAACTTAGGACGGAATTGAAAACTCATCTAACTTGTTTGACATGTCATTTTATTAGCTTTAACGGATGAATCAATGTTAAGGAAAAAGCATCGTCCATTTTCAGGAAAGTAATAAGAAAGTGAGCACCATAATAAAATTGCAAAAATAATTTACACGAATTTTGTACAATTTGAATGGACCAAATTGCATTATTTAGAAAAACACCAACTCATATCATATGAAATATTACAAGAGATTGTGTTACTAAACCTCCTTCCTTTTTCCTCTCTCGTTTATTAGAGTGAATAATCACTCATTAGGGATACAAAACAATTAACAGTCATTAAATGTAGGATTCTATTTAATAGACACAGCTAAATTTGGAACGAAATCCTACTCTTAAATCCTCATTCTTCATCTTTTACCTTCCCTGGATTCAACGGTACAAGGAATAATAGCTCATTAGGGATACAAATATTTGATTGATTTCACCATAAGAATATTCTCTAATATGATTAGGATTTTCCCAATGATTTCATTCAAATCACCCATTAACAATGCTTTAGCTGTCATATAGTTAGGAAACTAGAGATATAGTTTCTTATACTTACATAAGTAATTAGACACGTTTGTTTTAGGAAACCAGAGGTATAGTTTCTTATTACATAAGTAATTAGACACACTCACGCTAGTTATGTATACCAACATCGGTTTCAACTGGGCAATATTCATAAATCATACATAAAAACAAAAAACTTTGGGAGAAAAAACCTTCCAAAAATGGATACCAGATTTATTTTCCTTTCACGTGCAGATTACCCAACTTCCGTATCTCGGAAGCATTAAAACGTAATTTTGGTGTTATCATCCCATGTCCTTTAATATTCTCACATACTTCTAAATAAATTGTGCATTTCTTTTGGCACTCAAATTAAGAAATGAAGGAAAGAAAAAACTTTGGTAAAAAATACTCCCATCATTAGCACTCATCCCCCTCCCAAAAAAAAAAAGTTGGTAAAAACTTTAAGTAATAGAGGATGAAATGTTAGGGATATTTGAGTAAAACAAATCAACTAAAGTTTCTAAAAGGGGAAATGCACCAATTTTTCACAGACAACCAAAAGAGGAATACTCACCATTTATTTAGGGACGGAGGGAGTATGTAAGACCAACTCAAAAGATGCTATAGATATTAAACTAAATTGAATTGTTCAGGAGTACATTTTCAATATGAAAAGTACACAGGGACTATTTTATAGGGGCAAACCAAAGGGAGATAATTATCCAAGTCTTATACTGCTCTATCATCTATTAAAGTTAATTCCAAATCTCCAAATATTGATGTGATAGGGAACCTGATATCATTTCTTACTAATTTCCGATCAAGACTGAAGAGGTGAACTGACAAGAATAATCAACATTTCCCTCAGAGGGAGATTAACAATGCACAATGTTTTCCTCAGACATGCAATACTCAAGTAAAACTACCATTAAAGTTTTGTTAGATCTTACAAATCTTATCCCATGTAGCAAGCAATATTCCCCAAATACAGAACCAAAAATTACTGGTCAAGAACATTCTATCAGTCATACACTAGGTTTTTCGATGCTCGCTACTAAATGCTAAGATTCTGCAATCTAGCGTACCCATCAATTGTCCTTAAAGAAACTAACTTATTGGAGCAACCCCATTTTAGAAACTGAAAAAGGTTCCTTTGACTAGGAAGAAGCAAAACATGCGAATTACTCAGCACAGGGATGATAGTGTTTATAGTTAGTTACTTCAGATAGCTAGAACAATATACAAAGAGGAAAGATCTTTAGGCCAATTCCAAAGCAACAAGAAATCAGGGTTCCGACTGCTTGCACTCAATAAAAGTAAAACAAAGTGTAGTACATACTCTAACGTTCATTTTGTGATCATATTGGGCACACCTTCTCCAAGCTTTCATCATCAGACGATAGAGAAACATCCCCCTTCAATGTGATAGCTCCTCCCCTTTTGGTATTGTGAAGGTTCTACTCCTACCGTTTTCAATTCATTTGCTGAAACCAGCAAAGTGCGGCCAGTTCCAACTGTATATGTTGGCCGATGCTGTAGCGACAAAGTGTAACAAGAATTTTATCAGACTTCTTTTCAGAAACCAACTTTTCTAGTAAGTTAAGTGCATCCATGTAGTTGACGGTGCCATCGTCTACACTTGTCGACTTTTGATCAACCTTCGTTCCTGCGCAGCATCACATAAGTTACTATTTGTTTCTTCGACAGATTTGAAAGAACAATTGAGTTTCGACAACGGAGAACTTATGATACTTCAAAAATATTGCAATGAATAATGGCATAAAAAGCTACATACATGTAGGTCTAAGATAGGAATGCATTGCTTGAATCAGAAATGCAAGCCAAGCATTAGTGGTTTTTCGGAAAATATTCCTAAACCACCTCTCAGTCTAAAACACAAGATTTCATCATTTGGTTGTTGACAAGCATCATTTCTAAATGCTCCACTCCCAATCAACTTTGAAAACGAACCAAGAAACAAAAATGCATGCATACAAGCAGGGAAACAGCCTAGATCTTCGCATATAGAGCGAATTAACTCTTCTTTACCCTCTTTAATACGATGCGTGAGATGAGTTATTCATTAATAAAGTACTTGGTGTGCTAAGATTCCAACAACAAGTAGCAATTCATTAATCGGTGGATCGTCGTTTAAGGGAGCTACAGAACACGAAGTTCCTCTCCACCATTTCGAAATTCGAAAGAAACGGCCAAACTGCTGAATCTCAACCAATTCTCACAAGAATGGCGATTAGAAAGAACAAGTGATAGATGTAATGACGGCGGAGAAGCAGAAAACTAGAACGTCTCAAGGAAGGAACCTCCGGTGGAACGGAACGTGCGCCGGGACCGAGAACCGCTGTCACAGATGCGGCGGCGCCAACAGCTAACCACTTGCTCTAAGTTGGATGATCCTTTCTAGTTGAAGAAACAGTAGCCAGTTGCCCAATGGGCTCTTGCTATCCATTGAAAGAAATCTGGAAATTTTTCCTGAGGCGGGCAAACTAATCGCGCCTCTGGGAAGGAGAACGAAGGGTGCTTGCTTCCTTAGGATTCCGTAATAAGTAGGTACTCCTCCACATAATCGATAAATTTGAATTTCAAGATATTTAACTCAATTATTTATGAAAATAAATAATAGCAAAAAGCACAACAAAAAAAAACCCTAAACTTTTCAGTTTGTCACGAAATGGTCACTGAACGTTTTATCCAGCTGAACAAACCACTAAACTTTTATAATTGTACCAATTTAGCCACTGGATCTGAATTCTGATGTTTTTGCACTCGAAATAATGATGCGGATTGAGCAAGAAATTTAATATAAAGTGTTTCTAAGTGTCCGATGAAGAAAAAAAAGTTAAAAGAATACCACCAAGAAAATCTGATGCGGTTAGGGTAAAGGAAAATGACGTAATATTCTCTTAACGTGCGTATATTTTTTTAAAATCGAACAGTTATAGACACTTTAGATTTAACTTTATGCACAGTCCGTGTCATTCTTTCACCTGAAATATCATCAGAAATGAAACCTAATGACTAAGTTGGTACAATTTTGAAAGTTCAGTGGTTTATTCGGCTGGATAAAAAGTTCAGTGGTCATTCTATGACAAAGAGAATAGTTCAGGGGTTTATTTGTGTTTTTTTCCTAAGTAATATTGAATAAAAACAATTAAAGAAAAAATATAGAAAATATGTTAAAAATTATGATATATATTTATATAGTACTACTCCCTCCATCCTGAATTAATTGGCTTATTTGACTTTCATGTTTCAAACTTCAATATTTGACTTAAATTTTCATAAAGATAAGTAATAAAAAAAAACTCCTAACAAAATATACTTAGAAAAAGTTTGTTGTAAATTATGATTGACATGTAAATTTTTTAACTTTAAATATCTAAACATCTATGAAAAAAATCATAAATTAAATACTCTGAAATAGTAAAATGAAATAATCCAATTAAATCAGAACAGATGGAGTATTATTTAACTTTAAATGTTTAGCATTTATAGAAAGAAAAAAATAGATTAAATATTATAAAAATAGCAAAAACCAATTAGTCGATTATTTGAGAAGAAAATAGTATAAACAAGGTGACATAAAATGACTCATTTTACCACTTACATTATAGTTAGAAATTGTAAATATTAACCTATAATTTGCATCTAAAATATTTGAATTTATCTATTAAAATATTGAAGAAAATAAATTATAAATTAAATGATAAAAATGAAAAGCATCTTTTTTTAAAGACGGGATAGTAATATTTAGGGTTGCTATCAAAAACTCAGTTGAGGACTTGAGATTTGCATTAAATTCAGTTTACTTCCCGGATTGACTTATATACACCTATATAAACTTTACCATTTAACACTTTTGTTATTTTTTAGATTGAATTTTCTTTTAGGTTGATTATTTTTTTCATCTGGAAGTTCTCATCCAAACGTATGAAAAAATTATAGTTAAAGTTTGATCAATTTTCGCTATTAATTTTGTATTGGTAGTTGGAATGATGTCCGCATATAAACTCGAATTGGTTCAGACTTATTATTTGTTTTGTCTGAAAATTCTCATCCAATTGTCTAGAAAGTTTATAGTTGGAGTCTGATCAATTTTGACCATTAGTTTGTATTTGATAGTTGAAATGATGTTTGGATAGATATGTTATGAACTCGAATTGATTTAGGTTTATTGTTTGTTTTATTTGAAAGTTCTCATCCCCTTATCTGTTTTTTTGCACAAGTTTTCTTATAAGAGATACTTTTGTATGCGGTTTTCTTGTAATTGTCTTGAATATTCTTATTCATAGACTGATAGAACGTTAGTACTGGCTGATGTTTTTTATCTTATCAATATATTATTTACAATTGGACGAGTATCGTTGAACTCTCAACAACACATAAGATGCAACTAAGATCCTATAATATTGTCATGAATAAACTTTCAATTTGTTTGAAGTTTTAGTGTTGTTGTCTGAAATTTATTGCTAATTTTTTTTAGATTGTTTGTTGTAATGTCTAAGAGTTGTAATTTAAAAAAATTATAGATCTTTTCTTTAAGAATTGCAGTCAATTTATTTAGTTTTTAATTATTCACCAAAAAAACCATTTAGAAAAACAAATCTAATGAGGATCAAAATGATTTGAAAATGGTAGAAGAATCAAATAATTAGAGAAAAAGAAAATGAAAAATATGAAGTGCAAAAAATAATTGTGTGTGATAGTGGGGAAAAAATACGAGATAAGAACATAAAATAAATATGGTGAAAAAATGAGAGGTCTTCCACAAAAGAAATTAGTAGAAAAGAAATAAATGTGAAAAATGAAGAATGAAAAAAAAATTGAGAAAATACATTAAAAAAAAAAAACAATTGTAGGATGGTGGTGAGAAAATCTTTGAATGAATGAAAAAACACATTACTTAAAAATTATAATATGAAACCAATTAAAAAAATAGAATAGATTAAAAATAGAAATTTTATTATAACTAACGGATTTCATCCAATTCCATTAAATGGTCAACTTTACCTAAACAAACGTAAGAATGGCCACTTCCTACGATTTGAGAAATTATTCGAATCCGTTAACGTTTCGACTAATGTAAAGTTTTCTCATTTAACTGTAAAGATTGTAAGTTGATAGTTAATTATGGATATTGGAGATGGTAAAGGCTAGAACTCAATACCTACCTTATGTCCTCGTGAGCATAACCATTTAATTAGATACTCAAGACAACAGTTAATTATTTAAGATTAATGTTTTAATTTCACTTTAAACTTTCTAACTTTCACAAATTAACCATAAAGTTTTATAATTCTTCAATTTTAAATCAGGAATGGTATCTCCTTATTATATTTATTTAATTCTTGAGTATGCTGACTTTATTCTTTAGAGATACAGTTTTGTATAGATAGATTCGTTACTTAATATAGATTGTGCATCCTGATTTTGTTGTTAAACATAGGATTTTACTTTCTTTTATGTCATTTTCCCCTCATGATTGTACCTGAGAGGGTATATATGTAATGTAAGTGTGGTTAGGCCGATTTGATATCAATAAACTGTTCATCAAAATAAAAAAAAAGGTAACTTACAAAAATCTATCTGATGTTAGGTGAAATCTCCAATTTTTTCTTTTGATTTTGAGAAATCTTCAATAAAAACCCTCTAAAGTACTATAAAACCTTCAACTATCCCTCTCAGTAGTTAATTCCATTTAATGTTTTATTAAATTTACAAAGAAATCACTTAATTACATCATAAATATTTTAACCCTAATAATTTTACTCTAATATTTGGGATGTAAATAGAAAATGTATCCACAAATTTAACAGAAAATGTAACTGGATTAACTGTTGAGGGGGGTAGTTGAAGGTTTTACAATTTCTGCAAATTTTCCAAAACTAAAAGAAAAATTGGGAAATTTCACCTGATCTTAAGAAAATTTTTGTAGGTTACCTAAAAAACATCTTCAATTTCACCACTTTCCTCCGATATCTTTCATCCCACATTAGTGAAAGACTCCACAACACCCCCTAAACTTAAATAAATTACTAACATTTAACCCCAAAAGCTTCTTCCATTACACCCAAGGCACCGCCTCCAATGTTGTGCCGTCACCCACTCACCCCGAAGCCCTGCAACACCATTACCTCCTCCTCCAGTCACACCATCACTCACTCACCCTGCGCCCACCGCCGTGCACCCCCCCGCCCCACCTTCCCTAACCAACACATTTGTTCCACTTCCCCCACCTACCATTATGCCACTCATTCTAGTGTTGCCCGATCTTGTACCGCCTATATCCACCTTGCTTCAGGCCTTCAACTCCTTTCAGTGGCGCCCATAAGATCTGGCGGCGAAGATTTGGTAGCACAAGATCTGTATCAATCTTGAATGGTGATCTAGCGGCGCCAGATCTATCAGTCTCAACACCAAACAAACAAGAGCTTAGATCAAGTAGGAGATGGGGCAATGACACAGTAAGTGGTAGAACTGAGATGGCATGGCCAATGCGGCAGATGGATGAGAATGGTAGAGTAAGGGAGCAGTTTGAGCAGTAAAAGAAGTGTTTGCCTTAACAAAGTCGCTTTTTTTTCCTCAAAGAAAACCTGTTAAGCTGTTACCAAATCAAACCTGGGGCTAACATAGAATTTTCACAAATGCTGTAAGGACCTATAAGGTGCCTTTGCCTTAACAAAGAACCCGCACTCACAGAAGGCTTGGGATCTGTTGCTTCAATTCTATTTACACTACTACATATGCTGCTTTCATCTGTAACTTACACTACAGTCAGATGGCATCTCATGAAGAACAAGAAAGCATACAAACCCCAGGTCTGTAAGCCCATGCAGGAGGCAACCGCGCGTACTTCTCCATTCCCGGTTGATCATCATAGGGTCGTTCCATGATCTTGAGCAACCGCCGGACCTCCTCAAAGTCACCAACTTCAGCAGCATCAATGGCAGACTGGCATAGATAATTCCGGAGGATGTACTTCGGGTTCACCGAATCCATTGTCACCTTCCTTTCATCATCTGAGATGTCGCTTGTAGCAAGCTGCAGAGTAATACATTTCCATAAAATCAAAGATTCGATCTCTAATCGGTGTTTCAGATGAATTTGTATTTCTTTTATGAAAAAGATTCGGGAAGGTTCACCGTTCATCATACCTCATGTATGTATGACCTAACCCAGCTAATCCAGGCCTCTTTTCGCTCCTTCCCCATATCTAGCAGAACTGCCTTAAGTGGCACCAGCAACTTATCATCCGGAATGCTAGGATCCGCTTTGATATTCGATAACGACCGAAAGAAATTGGTGTAATCAACCTTGTCCACAGCCATATTGTCCAGAAGT
>JBBYHH010051389.1:0-15915 GCA_038382905.1 Daphne laureola
AAAATAGGAACATCAAATTTTCAAATCAATATATAAATTTTAAAGCTAAAAAAAAAAAAACAAAAACAAAAAAATTATTAAAAAACTGATGTGAAAAAAAAACAATTCATAATATATATATATATATATATATTTTTTAAATGACGTAGCGTTGCCCGATTGGACGGGTACTATTCATGAACAATAACAACTTCCATACTTGTATAGAGTTATAATAAGTAGACATATAACACAAAAAAATAGTAATTTTTTGAGAAAAGTTTTGATTTTATCTTTATTGAACATTTTTTACCATTATTTTAAAAATTAGTTTTTTTCTACCACTACCGTTAAAATTTAGGGTCTCTTCTGAGTTCGTTTATTTACCACATATGTGAAAAAATACCTAGTTAAATATACTACTAATTAACTAATTTAACTAACTAACCTAATAAACTAAAAGACTAAAATGTCTTTTCTAGACATTTATGAGGAGGATAAATTTGATATTTCTATGGTATGTGGAATACCACATATGTGGTAAATAGACACACACTCTCTTTTTGTCAATGCCGTTAAATTAATTTCACGCTAAACTCTAAAGTTGTTAAAAATTGATAAATTTACTCACATTCTACAGTTTCTTCCATATTTTGTAATCCTTGGCGGTTTCTTCTATGTTCGTGCTCTGTTTTATTTTGTTCTGCTCTTGATGTTTGAGTTTTTTTGGAGTTAAATCGTCGTCGGGTTAATTTTTGATTAATTTTTTAGGGCTTAGATTGTACTCTCTCTGTCCCATAAAGATTGCAACATTCTATTTTCAGCATTTAATCTATGATTTTTTCTTGAACGTATTAACATATAATATCAAATAATTTATATGCATATGTTAAATGAATGTGTCTAGTTTCTAAATATATTTTGTAAAATTATTTTTAACAAATTTTTCTTTACTAAAAATTGAGTCAAACACAAGGTGAAAAGTCAAATGTCACAATCTTTACGGGATGGAGGGAGTAACATTTACAAATTTAAGGTTAATTTTGTTTATTTTAAAATGTCTGGGGTTAAATTGAGTATGGAGATATACTCCGTACCGGAATATTCCAAGTATATTCCCTTAACGGCACTAGTGGTACAAATAGTTCAAAAAGTAAACTTGATGGCAAAAAATAACCTGTTTTCAAAATAATGATAAAAAAGATCCAACAAGCAAACGTTAAGGATAAAATAGAATATTTTTCTTAATTTTTTTGAATGAGATGGAAAATAAAGATAATAGGGAGGAATGATAATTTTACCACTAACATCTTCAAATATTTTCATTTTGACATAATATTTTTTCAGGTGTCAAATTACCATCAACGTTGTGTTGTGTTAATGGGGTTTATGAATGTTAAGTTATCCACCATGACAATGAAATATGCCTAGGTGGCACTTATGTGTTGTGCTACTCTGAGATTATGTGGACATTAACTATGCATTTTTTAAGATTAATGTTTTAATTACACCATTAAAGCTGGTAAGTGTAGAAATGTAACCCTTAAATTTTAAAATTCTTACATTTTGACATCCTCCCTCCCAGCAATGCCACCCTCTAAACCCTTCTACTGTCGTCACTTCTATGCCAGATCTCTAGAGTAGAATTAAGCACCAGATTTACAAGTTGATTTCATTTCGTTCGATGCATTAACATTTGGTCTCACTCCACCCAAGAACTCATTTTTTTTCTTCTTTGTAATAATGTATTGTGGTCAGGGGCAACCCCAAAGTGGGAGCAAGTGCCCCACTCAATTTTTAAAAAATATAGGGTATATATGTATATTTTTTTTAAATATTAATTTTATCTATGTAATTTGCCCCCACAAATTTCTATTGAAATTTTATTTCATACATACTCTTAAACTATACCTAGAAATACGTTAATCTCCATAAATTATAAAAATTATAATTTAATCACTTGACTAACCCCACCACTTATATAAACTAAAAAAATTAAACATGGTACAAAATCAAAACAAAAAGCTCAGCATGTGTTATATATATATATTGCATTCAAATTTGCCCCACAAGATTGTAATCCTACGTCTGCCCATGATTGTGGTCATGAGACTGAGAGCAGTTGCAGATTTCACAAATAAGAACTGTAATAGAGTGTGTTCGAGCGCACAAGTTTTTACAAGAAATGGACAACGTTTCAGATTTTTAGGCGGACAACTTGGCAACTAACCTGTTAAGTTACAGTTTTACCCTTAGAATAATGTCTAATGGAATGGTAAATTGGTAATAATATGAACATATTAAGGTAAATTTTTACTTCAACAGTAAAATAGATGGGCAACTACCATTTGAATTTTAATCAGCTGCTTCTATTACTCCCTTCGTCCATTTTTATTGCAACAATTAATTTTATATATTAATTTGACTTCAATTTATCTATATTCATTTGAGATAGAAACAATTCCAAAAAAATATTGATGGGCCCTCTATAAAAATTATCGATTCCTGACATAGTTCTCAGATACCGAGAACATGTTGGGAATCGAGAACCTCGTCAACCTATGTCTTATTCTAATCATTCCGGGATTTGCGGTCCTCGGCCCGACACCCTCCATGCAGCTCCTCTGAGAGACCATAGGTTTTTCCCGTGCTTCGGGCCACTTGTCGCTTCTCTTGTAGAATCTTTCATAACATCACACCACGTGTTGCTCTGCTGTCCTTCCTATACCAAATAATGATTGACATTTGACCCTATAAATAGGGTTTCCCCATCTCCTTTTACGGGCAGATAACATTGAATACTCTAAACTCGACAACCGATATTCCTGAGAACTGATTTTTCGTAAACTTCCTGCAGAATTAAGGACGAGACAAGAGAGACGAGGACCGAAATCTCAACACCCGAGAAGTCCCATATGGTGCAAGGTACGTTCTTCGTACCTCAACTTTGTGAATTCATATTATGTTAGTGATTACCTTAACAAATATGTTTAGAAACTAGATAAATTAAATTATTATATGTGCCTAAAAATTTAAAATTTAAAATTATAAATATAAGAGAAATAAAATTATAAATTAAATGATGAAAAATAAGTGTTGTAATAAAAAAGAGACGGAGGCAGTAATTCGTAATTATTATACATGTATACATATGTCGACACTATGAACAGTGTCTATTTTGTCGTTTTCTGGTGGGGGTTTTTTTTTTTTTTGCTTTTCTACTATGCTCGCATTTTCTTCTTTTGAAATTTCAATTATACTCACATGTACCTCTTTTTTATGGTTTTTGTATATTGACCGTTAATTTTTTTTATTTAATATAATATTATCCAATTATTCTAGTTATTACATAAAAAATCTGTGATAAAATTTATTAACGAGTTTTTAATTATATTCATAAGAAAAAATAAATCCTAATATTCGAGTATTTTCATTTATTACTTTAATTTTTGTTGTTGTCCGTCTCGGAGCAAGGATGGGAAAACTAGTTTCTTCTAAAGTGGCTAGCAACCAAGAGTGGGTGGGTGGGAAGAGATAGTGTTTTTCACTCTCTTCGTCTTATTAAAATTATTGAAATATTTTATTGATTGAGTTATCTTAAAATTATTAAAATATTTTTTTCATTTAATACATTTTTATAGATTTATCCAACTATTTTTCTCTTACATCTACAAAATCAATATAAAATTAATTTCTTTTAAAATAATATACGTAATTAATATATTTTAATAATAATAAAAGGCAGTGGTATTAGTTCCGACTTCCGATCATGCATTGATCAGGAGCGGAAGGACCATTAAATAAGTGTGAAAATATTTCCTTTGTAAAAAAATACTCCATCCATCTTTATTTAATAATTATATTTAATTTTTAAATTTTTATTTGATTTAATATTTTATTATAAATTTAAAAAAAAAATTGAAAAAAATATTTTTTGAAATTAAATATATTAATTTATCTTTTATATATATATATATTATTTATTTTTATATATCTAAATATAAAAAAATATATATAAATTAAATGTTAAAAAAATAGTAAGTAGACGAGAGTATAATTTTAGAAAAGATGGAGTATCTCAGTTTTACTGGCACAATCGAAAATGGAACCGTCAGTGGGGACTAGAATTCAAGTCAATATTACTTATTGACCAAGCTTTTTACAAGCCATGAATATGAAGGCTTAAAACCAGAGCCACAAAAACCTCTGTACTGTCCCAGAGCACCACAAAAATGATGCAAAACAGAGACGTCGTCGGTCCTCTGGCCTCGGCGGTCGCCGCCATGATGTTCTTCTGGGCCATGTTCCAGCAATTCTTCCCTCACCAACTCCGGCAGTCAATTGAAAAAAACACCCAGAAATTGCTCAGCTTCGTCTACCCTTACATCCAAATCACCTTCAACGAGTTCACCACCGAGCGGCTGATGCGCAGCGAGGCCTACACTGCAATCGAGAGCTACCTCTCCTCCACCTCCTCCACCCAGGCCCGCCGTCTCAAGGCCGACATGGTCAAGAACAACCACCACTCCCTCGTCCTCAGCATGGACGATCACGAGGAGGTAGCCGACGACTTCAAAGGTGTGAAAGTCTGGTGGGCCTCCGGTAAACTCATCCCCAGAACTCAGGCGGTCTCCTTCTACCCCGCCGCCGATGAAAAGCGGTACTACAAACTCACCTTCCACAAACGCCACCGCGACGCCGTCATCGGGCCTTATCTGAACCACGTGTTGAAAGAAGGGGTATCCATCAAGGTCAGAAATCGGCAGCGGAAGCTTTACACCAACAATGGGTCTCGCTGGAGCCACGTCGTCTTCGAACATCCGGCGTCGTTTCAGACACTGGCCATGGAAGCTTCGAAGAAGAGAGAAATCACGGAAGATCTAATCGCTTTCAGTAGAGCAGAAGAGTTTTACACCAGAATTGGACGAGCTTGGAAGAGAGGGTACTTACTTTACGGTCCGCCGGGAACTGGGAAATCCACCATGGTCGCCGCTATGGCCAATCTTCTCGGCTACGACATCTACGACCTCGAATTGACGGCCGTCAAGGACAACACCGAGCTCAGAAAGCTTCTCATCGAGACATCCAGCAAGTCGATTACAGTAATCGAAGACATTGATTGCTCTTTAGATCTGACGGGACAGAGGAGGAGCAAAAAGGGGAAAGTTAGTGAAGAAGGAGATGAGAAATTGAAGGATATAAACCCTAAACCAACTGGAGAGGATCGTCAAGAAGCAAAACCTAGCCAAGTTACGCTTTCTGGTTTGCTGAATTTCATCGACGGTTTGTGGTCGGCTTGCGGCGGCGAGAGGCTGATCGTCTTCACAACGAACTACGTCGAGAAATTAGATCCCGCTCTGGTTCGAAAAGGAAGGATGGACAAACACATTGAGCTTTCGTACTGCGGATTCGAAGCGTTCAAGGTTCTGGCGAAAAACTACCTGAACCTCGAATCGCACCGTCGATTCGACCGGATTCGGGATCTGTTGGGAGAGGTCAAGATAACGCCGGCAGATGTTGCGGAGCATTTGATGCCGAAAACTTATTCTGGGGATCCAGAGAATTGTTTACAGAACTTGATTCGAGAGCTTGAATCGGCGGCCGGAATGGCCGGAGAGTCCGAACCTGAGAAGAAAGGTGACGACGTCACGAGGTAGAAGAAGAAACAAAATTTGATCAGCTGAGACTTGTGGGCTTGACTCTGCTGGATTGGGCTTCATGGCTCCAGTTCAGCCCTTAACAATTGGGCTTCTGACGCTGGGCTGAGCCAAACCCTTGGACTTGGTCTTGAGCTCAGTCTCAATTTACTTGGGTTTGAGGGTTCAACTTTGTAAGGTTAGGGGGGGAAAAAATCAAGTCTCAGCTCTTCTTGAGTAAGGAGACGTTTAATTTTTTATCTTTTGTTTGATTTAATTTTTAATTAAGAAGAGTTCGTTAACAAAATTTGAAAAAAAATAATAATAATGGCTCTGTCGAATAACTTAGGTTAGTCGAATATCATGTTTCCAACCAGAAACTAAAAAATAGTTAAATTCAATAGATAAGAAATTCAACCCTAAATCCCCAAAACTTTAAAACCTTACAATTCCCCACTCTTTTCTCATCCCACCATCTTCATCATGCTGTCATCCTCTCACTGCCATAGACGCCATCAATTTTATTCCAGAGTCGATTTGGAACCACCACCATTCTTGGCCTTCATAAGCTCCACATATACCCTAAATTCTTTTGTTCCAGAGTCGATTTTTAACACTGTTTGACTGAAGACGAAGATCAGGTCGCACGAGATCCTCCAAATTGATGTCGACCGAGAGGCCACCATCCGGACCTCTTCAGATTTCGTCGTCTCTCTGTCTCTCCTAGACATCTCCACTGACAACCGACCAGCTCGCTCTAGAGATGTCTCGAAGAATTTGGAGGTAAAAAAAAAAAATTAGATCTGGAAGAATAAAGCTTTAGGAGGTTAAAAAAAATTAGATCCGGAAGAAGAAGAGAATTTGAGCGATTAAACATGAAATGGAGTTAGATGGTGAGGTATTTGTTCAAAAATTAAAGTTTTAGGATTTTTGTTAGTGTGTTTTTAGATTAGGGGTGAGTGTAAGTTTGAGTCTTTAGTTTTCAATACCTTAGTTTGGTGATATCAGGATTATGCGAACAGACTCAATTAGAAACTACTCTTTGATTTATTTTTTGTATATACAATTATTTAACGTTACATAATAAAATATTAAAAAGAAAATTATAAATTAGATACTAAAAAGAGACGTAACAATTAGATTAGATTAGTATACTACCTCTAAATTTGGCTATTCTATAACATACATTCTAAATGTTTCATTTATCTCATCTAAGCCCTAAGACTTTCAACCGCAAGAATAAACCATATTAAACTTCTAATTGGAGTTTCTACTTTCATGACTTTTAACAAGCTCGACCTGAAAATATCAGGAAATTCTACGGTACTCACCTGATGATTGTGGATATCGGTATCTACAAGGTTAAAAAATTAAAAAATAAATATTTTATTTACATAAAAAAGGGTTTCTTTATTAATTTATTAATTGTTTAATTATTATAAGTTTTTTCAAGTTAAAATTTAGAATTAAAAATGATGTAATTAAGTTTTTTTATACATCGGTAAAAACGGCGATTTAGTAAACTGGCGATTACGTCAATTTCGCCGCTAAACTAAAATAGCGTAATTTCTTCAATTTTTTACCAGATTTGTTAATCGAAAATGAATATAACAACTCTAAAGGTAATAAACTAACAACTTTTTTTGAACAAAAAAATATATTAATAAGTTTAATTTATAGACAATTGGTACCGGTATCCACGATATTCGTTAGGTACCGGAGGGTGGCCTCGAGTTTGAGTAATTCGTTCAATTTTCACTCCTACCTCTAATTAACAATATTCCTTAGTTTCCATATCTAATCAAATCTATCAATTTTACTGAAATAACAGGATTATATCATTTTTTATAAAATTATTATTATCATGAAGGATTTTCTCAATTTATTCTATAAATACTCCATCTGTCCCTAATAATTCCCATCCTTACAAACAGATATCTCAAATCCAGTTGTTGTCATGGACTTCTCATCCTACCAGCTCTCTCCCTGGACCTACCTGCTCCCATCCTCACACCAATTCACCCCAGAAAACCATTTTCTATGGAGACAAACCCCAGAATCTCACATCTTCTCAGCTGACCTTCAAGGTAAATTTCCTCCCACCCCTCGAAAACCCATCTTTCTTTCAGTTTAACCCTCAAGTTTGTAAATCTTTCCAACCAGACCACTGCTTTACTTCCCCCTGTGCAGGTGTGAGGAAAGAGGAGATAAAGGTGGAAGTGGAGGATTCGAGATATATGGTCATCAGGACGGAGGTCGTTGACGGAGCGCCGTCACCGGCGAAGATTTTCAGGTGGAAGTTTAGACTTCCGGTGAACGTTGATATTGACGGAATATCAGCTGGTTATGAAGCCGGGGTTTTGACGGTGACGGTGACGGTGCCCAGGCGCAGAGGCTTCTTTATTGACCCTGGGGATTGCCTCGGAGGCTTCATGTTCTTGCCAGGGCTGCTTGAAACATTTAGTTATTAAAATTTTCATTTTAAATTTCTCTGTAAATAGTTTGATGTATAATTAATTAGTTATTAAGAAGATAAAATATTATTTTCAAAGTTTTGTAAACCTTTGTGTTAAAATAAAAAAAACTTATTTTGAAAATTTTCATTTTAATACTCTCCTTATGTCCTCGAAAAATTGTATCTTTTTATTTTATTGTTTCAATTTTTAATATTTGATTCAATTTTTTTTATTATTGGGATTTGACTCATTTTGTAATAGAGATAAATGGTGTAAAAAAATTAAGAAAAAATATACTTCATCCGTTCTAAATTAATCGGATTGTTTTTTTTTTTTTTTTTCACAGTATTTAATCCATGATTTTTTTTCATGGATGTTTAAATGTTTAAAGTTAAAAAAATTATATTTTAATCATAATTTGGAACATACTTTTTCTAAATATTTTTTAAAAAAAATTATTTTTATTACTTATCTTTATAAAATCTTAGATCAAATATTAAACTTTGAAACGTTATTGTCAAATGGATCAATTAATTCAGAACGGAGAGAGTAATATTTAGCAAGTTTAGATATCAAATTATGGTTCTCAAATGAATTTTCTAATTTTCAATATCTAAAAATATATAAAAATAAATCATAGATTAAATATAGCAAAACTGTCAAAACAAATGATAGTCTTTTGAGGACGGAGAGAGTATTAAAATTTTCAAAATTATGAAAACAATGTTTTCTATCGGTTAAAAAAAATCTACTAGTAAAAACATTATTAAGAAAATATAATATTTTATTTATAATTTATGTATAACTATTTGATGCTATATAGTAAAAAAAAAAAAAAAAAATTTTACAAATAAATGCTAATGATCAATTTATTCGTATGCAACTTACCAGAATTTCTGAACAAACTTTGCCAGTCTATTGGCTTGGCTCTTCAACTTGTGCGACAAATTAATTATCTATTCCAACTTGATGGACTAAAAGTTGTTTTGTTCAACACTAAATCACCGCCCCACAAAAAGGAAAACAAGAAAAAGACATGAAAGAATAGTTTTTTAATATTGAATGTTCACATAATGAGAATGCATTAAGCAACAACAGATATTTTCTAATATTTCTGTTGAATTTTCTCTTGAAAATTGGAAGGAAAAAAACAAAAACAAATAATGTCTTCTTTTTTATCTGAAATGGTAAGTTATAAAACCTTCAAAAAACAGACTTTTATATGAACCGCAAAAATGAGGCTTGGTAACATTCAATTATGTACCCTAATGTGTGAACTGATGAAGTTTCCATGTGCATTTTTCAGAACTGTGACATTATCCTGAAACAGAAGCCAAAGAAAAGAATACACAAACCAACCTTGCATTGGCCATGCAGAGTACAATCTTGCATTTTGTAGTCTAATTATGATTCTCAAAAGCATACACAGTTCTAATTCACACACAAGTGAACGTGAGAAACTGTATTCAGGCTAAAAACCACAGCTACTGTTACCTTGAGCCATTTGTTATCAGTCTCGTAAGTTCAACAGCTGCTCTTAGTCTTCTCTCTGTGATATCTTTTGTAACCGGACCACGAGCATTCCTGCAATGAACAAGATGGAAATACATCATCTGCTCCCGCGATGATCCTTTCCACGGCAAGAAATGTCGAAGAAAACACCAGTAGAGGAATACTTGAAATTTGAAAATCACCTTTTCTCAATGGTTGCCTTCCTGGTTAACTCCTCTACCAGATTGTGCAGTCTCTTCAGAAGAGGTGGTGACTTGAGCACAAATTCAAGGCCTTTTCGGTTTGCACATATCCTTGTCAAGGCTTCAGCTGCAATGAAATATCCTTCCTCCTTGTTCCTGGAATAGTCAAATAATGAAAAGGTGCACGCACAGTGATAAACAATCAACAAACTAGAGTTGACACTGTTAAAACCTGAATAACTCCCAAAATATTGTCTCCAAAGATCCTTGAGAAGATCCTAGAACCTCTACCAAATGTGGAAATCGTGCGAGGTTTCTAAGAGTTGACAGCGCATGCTTTAGAACCTGCTGGTCAGGTATACTCCGGCTTACTGAACGTATAAGCTCTAGCAAGGTGTTGATTGCTCCTGCGGCTACTAGTTCTTCACAGCATCTCTGAGAATGTTCGGTGGCCATATCTACAAAAAGTTCTTTTCAGATTAACCAATCATGCCTCTCATTCTCATATTCTTTTAGGGAAAACTAGACTATTTAAAGTACATCTAATATCCTTCAAATTTTATATTTATATCGACAAGGAACTCGATTTCACTAGACAGATCTCAACAACTTATTGGATTTTACTTATCCTTTGAACAAAACAGTTTATGCTTGTTGGTGCTACTCTACATGGTATGGAACCTGCATGACCTTGCACAAGTTCCAAATATCGAATCACATTTCAAAGATCTATACACTTACTTGTCTAAGTAAGCATGTTTCTATAGCAGGTTAAATAATGATTTAAACAATCTAACTAGGACAAATTAACCAGACAAGATCATAAAGCTTGTGATGTGACTCACCCAAAGTGGAACAAATGTGAAGAATACCACTCATGCTCTTCATGTTTAACAGTTCTGAAACTGCTGATAAAAGTCTGTTTATGAGGCGCTTGCTGTCATCAACATTCTTAGCAGACTGTTGCACTCGTAAGCGAAGATCCACAAGCTGCTGTTTTGAGTTTCTCCGAGCAATATAACCTCTCCAATGTGACTGTAAATTAATACAAGGTCAGGGATAAACAACTTATCCTTATCAACATTATAATTCAAAGGGAAGCAAAAATTTCTGATGCAATTTTGCAATGACTTTTAATTGCCCTTAAGGTCAATTAATTTAGTAAAATAGTCTCAGGAGGTGCATGCATGATTACAACAAAAAATACATTAACAGATTTATGGAGAGAATATAAATAAGAAGTAAGAAAAACAATATCTGACTGAATGAAGCACCAGAAACTTAAGCCTGGAATCAATATAGGAAAAAGATTGTTGCAGATTCCTTGTAATAATATCTCTTCACACATGTGACGGGACTGTGAAACATGTTGCAAGTGAATACATAGACGAGCGCAGTCAAAAGTATGGATTATCTTACTTGTATCAGAATTATTTGATTTCTCTCTCTGCAGGCCTTATTCCTAGCAACCCACCCTCTTGCATGACTCTGAATAAAGATTGCTGATTGTGTTTTTAACTTCAGTAGCAGAACACCTCTCCACCACCTTTGCAATTTCAGAATGGAGGCCTGCACCAGTTTTACCTCTGAGCAGCCTGTAGACATGCTCAGAGAATAATTGCTAATCATGACAGCTTGGGCTTCTGCTCACAACCATGCGACAGGGGATAAAAAAAACAAAACAAAGAAGGGCAGTGAAATATGAAAATAAATCAGATGTCAAGTAGTTCAAGAGTTGGGAGTTAGGACACTTACGCAAAAACCTATTTCGAGTTATTTGCCCCCTGATAAATCTCTGAATTTCTATGGCAGCATGCCTCTGACAATTAAATGTGCTGGAGCATTTTAAACACCGAAGAATGCTTTGGATTTTCACAATGGAATATCGAAGTAAAAGATGTTTCTTCTGTTCCAATCAACCAGAGAAGCTTAGATAAGTTTATGCAAACGAACAAATAATGGCCACATATTGTGACAATGATATTACAGCTAACCATGTATATCAGACACAAGAAGCAGTTTGAAATTTGAGAGATCAAAGAAATTGATATGTGATCGTTCAATCTGAAATCTGTTGAAACAGGACTACTAGGCTCACTTGGATGATGCGCGGATGCAGCAGTGAAGCCTATGAGCACTCTTAAAATGGACATGCTTAATCCAAAACATTAAAGGTCTTAAAAAACCAGATAAAGCAACAGGCATCCTTATGAGAATAGTCACGAGTCATGAATTTGAAGCCAATGGCTTGCTTTAAATTGGACAATGATTCAGCTACTCATCCCAAGGGCAAAAACCTTCTGTAAAAAGAAGTCCTCCACCCCATACAGAAATGGCGGGAAACATCCAATATACTACTTTTGTCCTTCCAATACTAGGACTAACCAGCAGAAAATTACTTCTGCATTTTCTCGAAAGACAAGCCATAGGGGAAAATATACAAATAGTAGAACCCAGTCACTCAAACAGAATAGTTTACCTTGTAATACAGGAATCCCAAGATATCAGGATAAACTACACACTAATTAAACCAAGAAAAAATAATTACTTATGCAGCACCATAATTGGATAGGATTGATATACTTGGATCTGAATTACCTGGTTCCTAAAACTCAAAGTTGCTTTTCTCGCAAGCCATCCACGAATATGAGATTGAATGGTGATTGCAGACTTTATCTTTGCTTTGTATTGTTGAAAAGCCTTCCAACATCTAAAACACCGAAAATTACTTTGGATCATTATTATTGCTAGCTTCTGGTAAAGAAACTTTCTCCTTGGCAGCATCATACGGAAATGTCTTTGGATTCTGATTGCAGCAAAGTTCTTTTTGCAGAGAGACATGTGGAGGAAACTCCTCCAAGCAAATTGAATCTTAGTTGCTGCTAGCATTTCAACATCATATTCATCCTTGCCTTGACATTCAAGAGAAGAATTTTCGGCTGGTGCTACTAGACCATTATGTGCAAAACCTCCTCTCCAACCACTTTCACAAATATGAACTTCTTTAGAAGGGAAAGCCTTAGACCTTTTTGCTTTCCAAATTCTTAGAGCTCTCTGGATGCATAACACCGATCTTCTTAACTTGACAAATTTGTGCCTGTCAATGATGAACTCAATTTGTCTCTTCAGAGACTCTGACAAATTGTCACAGCGGTATGTTAGCCATTATACCATATTGCTACCAATACATATAGGATAAAAATGCCAAGGAACAAAACAATTACCTGATGGATATCTTTGAACCCTTGTGGGGGTGGAAGCATCAAACACTGAACCCTTTTTCACCTTCAACCACACACGGATGACACCTTGCAGCAAGCACACAAATTGCCTTATCCTCAGAAACTTGCGCCTTTCTTTCAAATCCCTAAAATGGGATTGTATGACTATTGCAGCATTCTCTGGAACCATTGCAAAGAAATGCAAGGTCAGACTAGCTAAAAAACCATCTAAAATATGGAACAATAAGAAAGAATTGAGACACATATGCTAAGCTAACTGTTGGATCAACGTTTACCTACAGGAACGTTAAGAATATGGTGAGTACCTTCCTGCTGATTAATAGTTCGCTTCTTAATTTTGTCATGTTGCAAAGCAGCAATAGAAGGTTTTACAGCGCAATTGTAATTTCGTTCAGTCATATCCTGCCACCATGCTTGAACAGCTCTAAACCTTTTAGCAGCATCTGCATAAATGAAATCCAAGAAAAACATATTTCATTCTCGAGCTTATATACTGAACATGCAAATAATTATCAGGAGCAGCCAAGAAAGCACAATAGCAACAAAAATCCTAATTGGTTTATACAAATGAAGCCAAGTAGGAATTCAAAGGTCAAACACAGTAAGTCAGATACTATCACTATTTCTAGCATATTTCAGAAAGTAATTTTGTGCATTGTCTTCAATTATTATAAGCTGTTAGCTGGATTCATTTTACAAAAGTGGCAAGTGGTGCTTCAAAAATTATGAAACGACAAATAAAGGACCTAGAAGTAACTGAAGATGAACTAGGCTGATTCCTGATTGATGGGCATGATACCATATCACTTGACTGAAATAAGCTTGACAACTCTGCCATGCCATACTATTGACATTGTACCTTAGACCGAGTTACTTGGCCTGAGTATGAGACCATGCGTAATGATTGTACTGAGAAAACAGAATATACTTTTCTGAGGAAACTAAACATAAACAGGAACCTTCAATTGTAGTTTCCTCCGAGACTTTATTTATTGGAACTTCAGAACTAGATGAATGCCTTTGAACAGGTGAGTGCTTCCTTCCTGAATTGTGACAATTGCAACCCAACAGTTTGTGGAAGTTCAGTTGGTCCTGAAAATTGGGAGAAATATTGCAGTTAGTGGTCATCATCATCATTATTATTGTTACACAACTTGAATGCCGACTGTTTGGGAGTCAGTGCGGCGAAATTCATACTATCTGTTATGGATCAATTGCGTGAAACTGGAAAGGGTTCAAAAAGTAAACCCTCTATTACCGCATTTCTCTTCACAACTAGTTGAGATGAAAGGAACACCAACAGAATCATCACACTTCGATCACTGGCAGGACCATTATGCTCAAGCAGATCACCTATTTCCAGAACCTGTATCACATTGCACCATCACTTGTAATAACTCTGACCTCCAAATTTTCTAATTTTAATTTCCTGAACAAGTTATGGGCACTTAACCTCAGGAAAGTTTCCCAACAGTACTGTCAGTTTTTGTGACAACACAAAGTTATGGACAGCATCAGCATAAACAGAAGTGGACATAATTGATTCCTCACCTCTTCTTCCATCATCACCCTAGTAAGTTTAGAGAAAATGAGATAATCAAACTGAAAGAGAGAAGAAAAACTTTGGCTGAAGAAAGTGTATGGAGTACCTCGGAAGAACAAAAACAGGAAGGCTCTCTGCGGAAATAGTAATCAAGCAAGCACCATATTGCTTTCCCATTAAGCAAAGAAGAGAAACCATCAATCTTAAGATCATATCTCTCACAGATTGTCTGCAAAATACTTAGATAAAATACTAGTAAAATGAATAGTTGATATAGGATCAAAGCATGAAAATGTAACAAGTAAATCACCCTGCGAAATTTCTGTGTTCATCTAACTTTTCAATTGTTTACTTGTTAACTAGAATAAAGCGGTATAAAAAAACTCAGTTTCAAGTATTTGAAATTTTAGAATTTCTCTTACCTTTTTAAAGGATTTAGGACTTAAATATTTGTAAGTAGCAAAAATAGGACATATGCCATCTTCATTGCTATGCAATTCTCACTTCTGTGACCTGACCATTCTAAATAAAACAAACACACCAATTCTCTATCCCCAGTTGCTGGCATTGAAGAGGTAAGGTTACATGGTACAGCAATTTAATTTTGCATAAAATAATATCCCCACATTCCTAGTGCAAATTAATCAAGAAACCTTTGTGGATCAATTATACACCAACTTACATTCAACGGAAAAAGAAAAAGAAAAAACAATTGAAATCCTAAGAAGGACCAAATAAGACTAACATGAGCAATAAACAACAGTATTTCAAACCACAGAAATACCTGTATCCAATATAAAAGCATTTCCAGGGGAGTAGGGCATGTCTTTATTTGTTGACTCTGTAAAGAAAGACAAACAGAGTTATATAAAGCTAAAATCGAATTGGCCAAGACCGGTGGTTCATGCTAAAGAAATTTGAAAAAACAGTTCTAATAGTCTTTTCTTTGTTAAATAAATTTACAAAAACATGCAAAAAAATTGATATCCTGAAACATCCGTAACTTTTGGAGTTCAAAGGAGTTCCATTCAGGTTCCTTTATGCAAAGGTTCTTTCTTTTCAGTATATTATTGGGCAAATGCCAAAAGCATACCGCTGCCAGCCCAAGAATCTTGGATGTTTCCTCAGCTAGGGCTGTTTGGTTGACCAGAAGTGGCACCTGTATAAATTAAAACTGTCATTACTTATAGTTTATCCAAACAACAATTTTGTACTCTCTGAAAAGAGAAAATAGAACAGATTCGGAAATACAAAAAATTGCTAAAGAAAAATTGGACAAGTATGGATAGTTCGAAACCTGAAAATGAACAAACATATTCCATAGCAAGGAAATTGTGAGCTCCTTATCTCCATTAACAATGTCAT